>JAHZNA010005479.1:0-22449 GCA_027743935.1 Sinodicranocentrus sp. ZH6 | reverse complement strand
ATAATATTTATTCATGTTCTCCTTCGGCTTTCGCCATAAAGAACGTTCAAAATACATTATACAAAAAATTGTATCGTGTGAGTCATGGTCAATAACAATTCATTTTCAAATGATCATATAGCTGGAGATTATATTCTTTACAAAACAGGTTAGGAGGCTAGTAAAAAGTATATGCCTAAATAACAATCTTTTTAACAATGCTTATAATATTTGTGAATAGACCGCCGTCTCCTTTACTGCACCCTTTAAATTAAATCTGTGTATAATAATTTTAAATTGACAAACTGGTTATTCTTCTTTTTTGCTTCAAAAGCTTCCAAAAGTTTCCCATCTGAATAGATGTTAGTGCAGTAGCATACGTTCTCATCAATTTTTCTCGATTTCCAATCTTGTTCCATATACTTCCGAAGAGCTGCTATATGGTTAATTATTCTGTGATAAACGCCGGGATCAATTTAAAATTTCTTAAACGTGTATGGGATTAGTATTGTTTCGCTGCTTTGCTCCTCACAAATACATTTTTTTCCATTCAAACCAATTATGTTGACTTTTAGTTCCCAGGTTCTGCTTAACATAGTAAGAATTTTACGCGTGCTTGCATACGAGCCATTAGTATCTGCAACAATTTTCCATTTTTTCATAAAACTGCATGTATAATATTTTAACATTTTTCAAGTGTCATTATCAGCGTATACATACTTTACTTTTCCTGATAACATGAGTTCTAAAAATTCATTGCAGTATTACATAAATCAAGAACAGTTGCTGTTGTTGTAAAAAAATAGGTTTAATGGATAGAGTAAAGCACAAGCAGCTCTCGCCTTTCCAGATCCTTTTCACTTCGTTTTTAGTCTCTATAATCTTGTCTAACACGGCCTTGAGAATATCTTGTGACATTCCTTTATTTTCCAAGAAGCGTTCATTAAAGTGATATATACCATCTAGATCATGGCATTTACATGAACATGAGTGCTTCCTTTGAAATGTGAGAGTGAATATAAAATCTATTGCTTTGTCAATTGCAACTTTGTTTTTATCACGCATTAACTCTTCATAAAAAGACTTGCATCGCAGTTTTGCATATGATACAATGTTTTCTTGGTGTGTACTTCCAGCGCATTCCATTTCTTTCATACTATCTTTTTCATTCGTTGAAAATTTCTTGGAATTTTGCTTTCCAACTATATTCTGTTCGCTTTATATCCATTTTGACTGAACTTTGCATGCCTTAATTTCATATTTATTAGCACTAACTACTTGAATATTCTCTTCTTGGAGTGGAGAGTGACGTATTCTGAAGGGAGAAATGTCCTGCTTGGGAGCTTGTTTGGTTTTTTCGCAAATAGAAATCTTCAGTTTCAACCGCTTTAACTTCACAATTATTGAAAAATACACATTTTTCTTTCTTTGATTTAAGCTTTACAATAAAAAATGTTGATTCCCAAACCTTGTTTTTACATATTTTCCTTTGACAATATCTGGTTTTGTTCCAAAGTTTCTTACACTAAAATCAGTGAACCACAAGATAAGATCGCCCGTTATTTCTTGTAGAGCATGTATAACAATGTAATTTGCGATGACTTCGTGCTCAGTTTTTAACTTTGGTTTGATCTGATTAATTTCTCCACTAATTTTCTGGTTTTCTTATTTTTCCCCTTGCAATTTTAATTTTCAAAGAATTTTTCCAGCCGTTCATTGACAACTTATGTCCCGTTGTCGCTGCGACATTGTTTAAATAGATTGCCAGTTTGCCATTCAATGAATTTTATGAATTCAATGACATAACCCACTGTTGTCTCTTTCTTTTCTTGACTCTTCGAAAGCATAAATAGGAGGAAAACATGTGCTCCTCCCATTGATTTGGTTGACCAGAGATGTCACAGTGAATGATCTCTTCTGGTTTGCAATCCGTTCTCTGTTCAACTGGTGGAAGTAATAGTCTGATATCGTTTTCTAGGTGGTGAAATGAGCTGGTTTTTCCTGTGTAAGGAAAAGCTCTGGTCTTGTCTAATATTCTTTTCTTATGAATAAGTTTCTGAAGGAATATGGAATAAGATTCTGAAGTGGGATTCCTCCACCTTGCTTATGCAAGATCATATACAAGTATGTTGCTTTACTACGATATCAGAATTAAATTCTCAGCACAAAGTGCATCGAGATATATCTTGATGAAGAAAAACAACTTCTTCATCATCATCATCATACAGATGTTGATTTTTACAAAGCAACCATACAGTACATTGAGTGAATACACTTTACAATGTTATTGCTAATGTATTATTTGATGAGCTCAAAACAGTGGCAGTCATCACATTTGAAGTCTTCCTCGAGGTCTTCCATGGCTATACCAGCAACAGAATCACTAATATATTTTAAGTTAATATGACCTAGGCGTGAATGCAATAGTTTTCCCAAAAAGTATGACCCTCTTTGCGACGAAACCTCATCACATACATTTCGGTTTTGTAAAGTGCCTCGGGTCAAGTCAATTCCAAGTGTCCTCATACCAGGTATGATTACCCAGCCTAGTAACACGGAATCCCTTTTTGGCCATAATTACTTCTGAACACAAATTAACTGGTTCTGGGATATAGAGAACATCATTGATTATGCACTCATCCCATTTACCGCCTTGAAAAGCCATCACGGTTATTCTCCCGATGCCTTTGGCTTGTACTTTTTCTTCCACTATGTTGACCGCTTTTGCTTCCTTGAGTTCAGCGAACTCGTCAAACCACTCTCGTTCTCCGCAGATGTGCTAACAAGCTCCTGAATCACTAATCCAAATATTTTTCATTAGCTCTGAATCTCCTGTTACGAAACAATTTGATTCGAGTCCAACCGCGTGAGTTTTCTCCATCATCATGTCTGTTCCCTCCTATAAATTCTCTTCTTAGGTTACCACCTTGAAATGGTCCCGGTCTTTGAAATTGTTGAGATATCTGATTTCCCTGTCCATCCTGACTTTCAGGGTTATGCCAGCAGTCCATTGTCCAGTGTCCCGGTTTTCCACAGAGTTTACACTCTTCTTTCTTCTAGTAGGGCCACTCCCGGTTATGTTGTCATTGTTTTCGTACCTTGGGTTATCGGGTTTCTATTGGAATTTTTGAAATCCCCCCTTTGGGATTTTTTTCACCAGCAACAAAGGCAGCAGCCTTTTCACCAGTTTCTTCGGTTTTTTCATTCTTTATTTTTTAATTTTCATGTCCTCAGCCTTGAGCCGTAATAGCAGCCGTTCCATGGTTTTTTCCGCGTCAGGTACTGATTTTTACGCCTTTTTAAATGGTAAATTGCGTTTATTCGGTAGTGATGAGACTACATGGCATATTTTCAACCGATTATCCAGAACCATCCCCATTTCAGTGATGCTCCTGGCTACAGCCTCTATTTGCATACATGCTTTTACAGCATTTCCTTCCGTTGCTTGGAACGTCATAAATGACGTGAGTGTGTTATTGATATTCATCAGACTGTTGTCTGAATTATATCGTTGCAGCGCATCAAACATTGCTTTTGATGACGTGCAGTTGGAGATATGATTTGTCTGTTGATATGACAATGTAGTCACAATTATAGCCTGTGACGCCTTCTATCCTTTGTCCCATGTGGCTTGTGGACACACACCTGAAGTCGTAGCTGTTGTAGGTCTGAGACTTGTGCCTTCCATAATTTCCCACAGGTCCTGAGCTTGAAGGACTAGTCAAATTTGTAGCCTCTATTGTTCATAGTTGTTTTCAGCAAGACTAGACAATAATAGACAATAATAGGTTTAGCACAATTTGCGCTGTTAAAATATTTAGGAAATTGGAAACTTACATTTCTGTGCAATGTGGTACAGTTTGTTGTGTTTGACACACGTAGAAAAAAATCAAGGACTTCAACATCTGGTCCTTAATAAAATAAAAAAACGTACTTCCAATCAATGCGTGAAATAATACATAATTTAAAGTAGGTATTAGATTGTCATTTTGTACCTTTTTCATTTTTGCACTTAGATTCGTTGGTTGGCACAATCCTTTCAATGGTGTTGTCTTTTAAAACTCGATGAACCAGAAGATGGACCAATTCGGTGGTTTATGGAATGAAGGGTTGTGTAGTAGACAATTGTAGAAATGACCTTTGACTCGTTGTGGGAAGAGAGGTAGTCTCGGTCAGTTTTTGAGTCGTCCACGGATTAAGTAGAGGAAATAGATGTAGGGGCAATTATATGAGTGCTTTTTTTAAACAGTGGAGCAAGAGTGGTTTCGGTGGAATCTGTTCTAAGCTTTGTAGTGATTTTAAAAGTTGGGGGTGGGATCGTCGAAGTTGAAAGTGTAGTTATCTTAATAGGTAATTTAGTGGTTCTCCGTCTTTTTGTAATTCGGTCGAGAGGTAAAGACAGTTGTAGTTGGAGAGATGGTAATGGAAAATGGGATTTCTTTTAGCCTAATAGTTAGATTTTTGGAAGCGGCATGTCTGATTTTCTCCAACTCTATAAAACTGCAATCTGCATTGTCCAATGCTTGAATCCTCACCGCGGAAATTTTTTCCGTTTTCTGCACACATCTGGACTCTGCATTTGCCAATAAAATAAATTTCCTGTCTACCTGTTTAACACAGGATTTACAGTAATTAAATTGGCTGCATGCTTTTGCAGCCGAGAAAAAAATAGTCAATACAATCAAAGCTTTGAAATTCATGTTTGCTTTATTGAGAAAAATTATTCAGAAAAATATTTTCAGGTTCGACTGACACAAAGCCAAAGAGCAAAATGAAAACTGGATAAGCTAATATTAAATGAGATACTACAAATTTCATTAATTTTATATGTATTACAATTCGAAAAATGCATTTGCATCTCAAGCGAGAGAATTCGAATTATGTTGCTTTACATATATTTTTTCTACGTGAATATGTGTGTGGACGGGATATTTTATACACTCCGTCAATGACCATAACACCACCAAGCCCGGCGGCATTATTTACATGTTTCTCAATTTTCCGTCGCTCATCTCGTCTTGGAATTCTACTGTAGCTTCAGTAGTTGTTCTCGATCTTTTTTCCGCCTCTTTGTGTTCCCAAAGAATTTCGCTTTCGCTTTGTGTTAGAAGCCAGCCTAACTTGTTACTGTGCATAGATTGCTACGTAGAATTATCCATAGAGGGATATATTACCCCTGTAAAAAAATCAACAGTTTGTTTAGCTTGAATACTCAACTCCCTTATAACAGAGTGTATGTTTCCAGATTGAATTAAATCAGTATGAAATTCATGCACAACTTTATTGTCTGCTTCATGTATATCAGTACTTGTTATTGCATGGGAATATGCAATGTCATGACGGAATGCAACCCGTTAATCACTATCCACTTGTTTAGCACCTTTTTTCACGTTTGAACCTTGTCCCATGTTATTATGGTCTGAAAAATGTGCACTTTTGTTGTCAACAATTCCTACAGCAGTATGTACCACAATAGAAGTTGACATAACGAACACCAAAAAACAACTAAAGCCACAACAAACAGAACATTCTAGTTTTAACGTTTATCTATTCTAAAATCTAATAAAACCTCCCATTCTTGGTGCTTGATGGACCTTCGGTCTAACGACGACGACGTCGACTCAACATTTTTTCGCAATTTTTAATGCACACATTTTTGCTTCATGCACTATTCAATACTACAATGTTTACAACCCAGAGGGTTAACAGTATCTCCATCATTAATTAACTTTGCCTAATAAACCATGAGAGTTATGTTTCACTCATACCACTATTTTATATGTGAATGCGAAGTTAATTCTTGCATCCCAATGATTCTTATAATTATAATAATAACGATAGATTTATTAAAGGAAATATTAATGGCTTATAGAGCTTTCCCGTTCAGCAGCCCGTGTGACTGCCTGAACGGGAAGCTAAATACAAGATTTAACTTCCAATAACAGAGTAACTGCCTACAACTTACTAGAGACAAATGGGACGAACAGAGTACATGACTCTGGTCCCAGTAATAATATTTACTTGATTCTAACTAACGACTATATTGATCCATACTGATCCCTCCTAATCCCTACTGATTCTGAGTGAACATTTGGGATCGGGTTTTATACCCAATTTTATTTTTAGCAATCAAAATTTATTCATTACTAGTAATTAATCCTTATTTTATCACAATACCAACTTCCTTTTGGTATCCAATATAAATTTCTATTGGCACAGTTAGAGTGAGTGATAGTATCTAAATCAACCTCAGCTTTCATGCCATATACCATTCGTATGGTGATGTTTACAAACAGACTCAAATATACAACAATTTCGATATAAAGTGTCTGTTTTATATACTTAGACTCATAAAAATTTGTATGAATGTACAAAAATTACAGATACAGATAGTCACATTAAATTACAACTTAGTATGACTGGATAATGTTGCTGGAGGGGCTAAATAAAAAATCGCGTCAATATCCAATGTGATGAATAACCTCATAGCAGCAGACTTTTATATAACTTTTACTTTTATGGGTCAGAATGGGGATAATGAGAATCATTAATATTTTAGATCGTACAGTTCTTTTCTACAATATTTCTAAATTTGATTGTAGTTATTTTACTAAAAACTTTTAGTTATTTTACAAACATTACAAATTTCATTTGTAACCGTTTTTGTGAATATGTTTAAAAATCAAAATAAGATTCTTTACCAACCTGGTAGCACTGAATTCCATGTCGGTAGGTGTGCTGCTTTTGTACAGAAGTCCGGCGTTCCACAGTACCTCAACTCCTACTACTATTACTATTTAAAATTCTGTTTATACCATCACTTAGTTAAGAAAATAATTCATTGTTTTCGTTTTGTTAGAAATTATATTAAAGCTGATTATTTATTTGTTTAGGTTAATTTGTATTTTTTAATACAGAACTGAATATAATTAAATCGTATCATATACTTTTTAGGTATTATAAATTGGTAACAGAACATCTGCCCCAGGACCAACTGCCCCCTAGGGTAAACCTGGTAAAGACAAACTGTACACAATGCAAACTGTTTCCAACAAAATCTCTTCCTTCGTATAACTCCTAAAAATGAAGCTAGCAAATGCTTGAATGTTAATCTCCACGATGAGTGCCAATAGAAGTAAAGAATTGGTTCTGGGTTCAAAAGTGTGTACTGTCTGTGGTAAAACTCTTTTTAATTCCCGTTTTCTCCCGGTATATCCCTCACCGGTGGAACTTATGCCGGTAAAAACGACTCTCGATTCAATTAGGGTCCTGCTAGCTTTCCGAAGCAAGAAGTGCTTCACGTCTTCACGAATATTACATGTATTTCTACTTCTTGGTGCTCGCGTTGGTTTTTTGTGAAATTTTGATTTTAAAAAATGTGTGTGAAAATACGATACGATCAATCAATATAGCATATTTTATGTAAATGTAATTTTATAAGTCGGAACCGTTTATGACATTCTGAAAATAGAGCTTGTGACATTGAAACAAAAAATCAATAATATAATCGAGTACGAATTGTATCAATACTGTTATTAATCCGAAATATTTGTATAATTCTAAAGTAATAATTATGTTTCCAAAAAATTGAAATCCGAATAAATTTTGAAAAGGGGATGAATGTAAAGTAATTAATTTAAATTAAGCATGTAAAAACCTAATTTAAACGTCTTTTTGGAGGACTTGATGCAGCATACCTCGCCAGCGTTAAAATTTAACCATTCATTCATTTAAGTCATTTTAAAGAATTGGCTTTCAACAACAAGTCAATCGAATTGACAAGGAAAAGCACCTGGACAACGAACTTCTCACCGCTCTAGTAGAAGACAACAAACCTGGCATTTTAATGACACTCTTATACCTCCGATCCCGTTCTACGTTAAACGAACTTATATTTCTAGACGGTTAGTTTCCGAAGAAGTTATCATAAACCACTCGGACTTAAAAACAAATCACGATAAAAAAACCTTCTGTACGATATAGTTTTCTAGAATTGAAAAGCGACCTTGACGCCATTGTCATCAAAACTGACAAAAATGCTCACCGAATTGAACACAAAGATGGAATTTAAAATGGAGGAGAAGCAAAGGTAACATGGAAGTCATTCAAAGCAACATAATCTACAGTACCGGCAAAAAATTCAAGAAAATGAATTTCCACTTGAACGGTTGTTTTGTTAATCGTCCTTACTATAATACATTTGTTTCTCAAGTGAATAATGTTGAAGAAGATATCGACAGCATGGTGAAGGTTGAAGGTCCTCCAGCTTTAAAAGTACAAAAAGTAAACATTTTATTCTATGGGCTGGATGAGGTTAATTCGGCAGATTCTTACTGGCTTTGAGGATCCTCCTGAAACTATTTAGCTCGTTGCCGGCATTGAGAGTGTGGGTCACCACAAAATCACACTATCGGAACAGATTGGAGAACTCCCTTCAACAATTATCCCACAACATTCAACCTTTTGGTAAAGAAAATCAAATAGCTTTCTCGTCTGCAGCTGAGTAGAGAGGCTTCAAAATTAGACAGGGTAGTTTTGGATTTATAAGACAAGGTAGGAAGAATTTGCCAAGGCGTGTTTAGCCGCTTTGTATGATAAAACAAATGACCTTGACACTTGACAGATAGGCAGGGGTTCATATTTATGTTGATTTCAGTTCAGAGGCATTTTTGAAGAAATCAGTAAAGTTTGCTAACTCATCCAGCAATGCTGATATTAAATTAAACCCCCTCCATTTCCATCTCAACCTCAACCTTCAAGAAGTTATTCAACCGACTTGTGAAGAAGAAGCTGAGCTGTTAAAAGAGCGATATCCTGAATTAAGAGACTTGACTCAAGATGAGCTGGAGATGTAAATTAAAAATTGGTATTCCGCTTATTCCATCCACATCCGGTGGAAACTTTGCTGAAAGCTTCTTCAACTGGTCAAAACCCACAATTCCTTCTCCTCACTTTTGTTGTAAAGATTAAATTTGATTAAAGAAGTTATGGTAATCAAATGTTTCAAAAAAGAAGTAATATTGGGTTTATCATGTGAAGTGGGAGAACTTGAAATGTCCCTATGCCAGCCTCTGAAGGGATTCAAGCTTCTCCACCAAAAGATGAAGTTACCCCCTCAAGCGGCTGTCTACAAAATCCACGATGAAGTCATCCATTCCAGAAGTAAGGCTCAAAGAATCCTTCGGTGTAGTTTTTCTTGACTTCCTATCCACGATGATGATAATGAAAGAGCTTCAAAAACCCATTATCTTTCAGAAGACGAAGACGATTCAGCATCAGTCCTCCTTCGAATGGAAAGTGTTGAAGATGATGTTATGACGTCGATGATGTCATTTACTGCAGTGCAGAGCAGAGTACAGAGCTTGAAGATGACGACAGTGAACATGAGCAGGATGTCAAGTATAAGAAGAAGATTTATGTAAGATTGACAGTTTCATTATTCAAATTATTCAAATATTCATATTCAATTGGGGAAGGAAACTAACATGTAATTGTAATTTCTAATCGTCATTTCAAATGTCCATTTTGTGACCACCTAGTGAAAGAAGACTTCAGTGAAGTACTCACTCGGCAAATGATAATCAAGTTGGTGACAAACGTTTCTGTCATTTGGCAAAGCAGTTTTTTAATTGATGTTATCAAATTCTCATTGATTGGATGTAATTGAGCTAACCACTCCAATCTACAATATCCTCCAGGAAATTGACGAAAAATTAAACTAAGTTTAAACTGTTAAGAGACAGTGCGACCTCGCTTTCGAGTGACATCTGAACTAATGCGTGAGTGCCATCCCATTCTATAAATTCATTGTGCCGTTTGAATTTGCTTATCAATTGTCACATTTATCAATAGTGTATAATCCATATACAAATATTATCAATTGTAAAACTGCTTGCTTTAATTTAGTTCAATAAAAATTGTAGTTTGATGAAACGACATTATTACATTATAATTATTAGCATGGCTCACCAATTTGTGCTGTGGGCTGTTGTGACTACTATCGATCACTTATTAGTAAAAAAATCCTAAAGGACGTGGTATAAAATCCTAATCACCAATAAAATCATCTACATATTTATCGAGTTTTTGAAGAAGACGAAAAATTGATTTTTAAGACCAATAAAAGTTTTTATGTTCGTCATATAAGATGAATTTACATCAGTTAAACGCATGCTCTGACGAGTCCCAGTAGGTCGAAACGATACACATTTAAATCTTTTATCAATGATACGAGTGAGCTTATCAGGAATTTTTCAGTTATTTATTTACCGTCATTTATTTCCATTTTAAATTTATTCATTTAGGCTGACATGGAGGGAATCAATATTTGAATGCATATTTTTGTTAATTTTGTTTCTTTAGAACTCAAATTGCTTTAAAATATTTTAAAAGTCAATACACCTACAATTCATCATGTGCATGTGAGTTTGTGGTCACGTCTGAATACATTTGAAGAAGTGATTTGGATTGTATCATAGAAAGCTCATAAATCTAAAACACATACTGTATTCACTAACAAAAGTAATAAAATCACATACAAACCAAACTTATCTTAAAACTTAGAATATTTTACACAACACCTCATCCCTCAAAATTTCTGGTAGTCCATTCAGGATTTTCAGATGACCAATAGAGCTAAGCATACTTCGCACCTTTAACCTGAAACAAGTTAAAAATAATGTAATAGTATTTACTACAAACCAAAAATTTACAGCGAGAAAAACAAATCCTTGTAAGTCATACCTTGTTATTTCCTTCAAGCTCATTTTTTTCTTCTGCTTTACCATCATCCATTCCTTAAGATGATCCAATTCCTTCGAAAAATTCCGTGTACCGATGTGTCCAATGTGGCAAATAGGAGCAGTAAAAAATTCTGGACTCAATTCTGCCCCCGCTGAAACCAACATCTTCATCATCTTCTCGTAGCCATGATGATACTTGATGGAGTTTCCAATAGTGACATTGGACATGTCAGCACCGTGATGTATTAGCATTTCCACAACTTGACAACAATAGCTTTCTTCAGTTCCACATTCCCAGCACTTCAAACCTCTGTGTATGCATCGTGAATCCCACAGTGATAACACATACTCTACTGGAGTTTGTCCATTTGCATTTCTCACGGCCAAGCAAACATGAGGAATTATCAACATTCGACTTAAAAGTACATCCGACAAAACATTAAATTGACGTTCAATAAGGTAAAATATCAGTGGTTCAGAGTAACCAAAGTTTCTTCCATGACTTGTGTTGTAGTTGTACCCAAAATCCGCAAACTTTTCAAGCAACTTGGCAAAATCAATTAGGTTCTCTTCATCGCCAAAAAATTGGTCATTATTAGTCATTGAAGAAAAGATAGAAATCACATCAAAGTCACTTAAAGGCTCTCCAAAAACAAAGTCTTTCAAAGTAATCTTGTGCTGGGCACTTTCTAAAACTCTGCAAGTCATGTGAAGGTTCCCATAGATAATCGCCATTCGAAGCTCTCTGGCTCCAATCCAAGGAATTCCTTTTTTCACCATTTCATCAAAAACTTTTCCTGTTTCTCGAGATTTCCCGATTTTGATGAGCAGTTGGACAGCATTGTACCACGGAGTTGAGCCATGCAAGAAGCTGAAAAAATAAACAAAAAAATTATTCACAATTTTACAATCGCTGATATAATTGCTTCGTTTAATATATTTGACCTTTGCTTTCTAACATTGTACTCGTTTTGGACATTTCGACTGCAGCCAATCCACCAGACTCTTTAATAAATTCCATCCTTCCTTTGGCAGATGGATCTGCTCCATGTTGCAGTAATACCTTGGCGTTCTCCCATTTGCGCTGAAAGATACACAACTGCAACGGGAACATTTGTAAGTGTCCTTCTTCACCAGTAATCACGTTGACATCAGCTCCCTCCTTAATTAGCCATTGGACAAGTTCCTTACCACCGTAGAGACAAGCAACATGGAGTAAAGTAAAATTGGAGATAAATATTGATATCGTTGATATCCTTCCTCCAAATTTGTACTGTGTCTCGAAAACATCCTCCACCTCCATTTTCGAAGGAACAAGGGTAGTTGAGTTAACATCCCATCCTGAATTTATATAAGTGTGGATTAGCTTTTCAGTGAAATCCAGTCTCAATTCATCCTTGAAAGCTTCTTGGTGCAAGCAGTGAAGAGCCCACTTATCCCCGATTTTGTCATTAGCCAACTCGTCATTAGTTTTATCGAGAAGCATACATGCGACTTCTGTGTCTCCATTGGAAATGCAAAAGTGGAGCTCACTGAAGCCTGATTGTTTTGAGTTGAACTTGAGGAGTAACTCGATCATTTGAAGGTTTCTCTTTTTAACTGCTCGAGCAAGAGGAGAGTGAAGTTCATCTTGCGCTGGGAACTTATCCACAGCACAGGAGAGGTCTGCCACCATGCTGTCTTCCCAAATACATATAGGATAAGCCACTCCTTCGTTTACATCTACGAGGTTATTGCTAAGGAGATAAAATACAATGTCTGAGTTTCCTTCGTCAATTGCAGTGTGCAAAATAGGGTGAACCTTTTCTCCCAATTTTTCACTTTCTGTTGTTGTCACTTCAGCTCCATTTTCGATCAAAGTTTTGAAAATGCTAAAATCCCCAACATAAACTGCCCAATGACAAGCAGATTGGCTTCGATTGTCTCGAACGTTGACATCTGCTCCATGTTTGATGAGTGACAGTAGTAAAATATGGTTTGATTGTTCCACACTTGCAAGTAATGCAGTGAATCCGAAAGGGTAATGACGAAAAGCTAATCTATTATACTTATCAGTTTTGAGGTTGATGTCGTACCCGTTACTGATGTAAAATTGAATCAGTTTATCCAACTCGGGTTGATTGGCAGTGGCAATAAAGCGTTTTAGAGCGATGAAGTGAAGAATGGGAAGTTCATGGATGTGGTGAGTGGGGAGCAGAAGTCGCTCTTCTGGAGATAGTTCGAGTAGAATGGTATTTGCTAATTGGAGATCTCCTTCTTTGATCGCTTTCTCAACAACCGGCAGCAAACTCATTTTCAATTTTGTACAGCTACAACAATAAAATATATAAATAATGAATATTTGTGAGTACAACAATATACTATATTACAAACATTTTTGTAATTTTGACGAATCCAACCATACATTGTACATAAGTGATTATATTATATGAATTAACGTATGATATCATGACGGTCAACAGTTTACGAAAATTAAATTGATATTCAGCCAATGACGGAATGAGCAAATTGGTTCACTATTAATTTCAAACTAATAATCCATTGATGACACACTGACTGTCGTTTGTAACTGACTGTTCACTGTCAACTGTCAATGTTGTTGACCGTGTTTTCGTCTGTGTCACCTGTTAACTTTAACTGACCAACTTAACACTTACCAGCGTGACTGTCCTCCGTATTGATTAATTTTTTCTTTAATTGTTCTTAACCTTTCAACAAATTCTGTTCTTGAAACATGGAACAAACCTACCTCATAACCAGTAATCAGTCAAACTGCTAACCTTATAACATCTGACTGAACTGAAAAGTTCCCCTGTCCAAATGTCTCGAGTCTCGTGCTGTGATGCACGAGCTACTTTTATGCACCTCACCGGATTTCACTTTGCCCCAAGTATATGACAGGAACCTTCAAACCGGGTCCAAAAAAACGTTTAAATAAGCTTGCATGAATCCTACTCTACATGACGCATAAGAGACGGTGCACAGAATTTTGGTTTTGTAGTGTACAAAAACCTTGTAGGTCAGGGGTGGAATTCAACAACTCCGTTTGGATCATACCAAAGAGCTCTTTCGTGAGAATAGGCAAAGTCTAATTCACTAAGTCTAAGTCGAAATTGCAGTCATCATGAAGGTATGAGATCATCATCATAAGATCTTCCAGGTATGAAGTCTATCAAAGACAAGTGTCTGAATTAGCTAATTCACATTCGAGATCAAATCTTACGTACGACAACATTTATTAAGATTCGCAGAATATATCCAAGATTTATTAGAAGAATCTTATTAGTTTTACTCTGGCAGTCTGTCCGGCCGCACGCCGCCCGCCGCCGGCCGAAAATTTTGAGCTTAAAACATTCCGCGCTCTCCAGCCTAAACGGCTTGACCTTTTCAAATCCTGTATTTTGTAATCAATACGTAAACAGACGGTCTAATTAACTATGACGAATCAGCCAAATCTGAAAGGTCCTTCAGACCCTGCGCAAGGCCCTAAACTTTAAAAACTCTTCTCGCTCTACTGCCTGAACCCTTTAACTTTTTCAAATTCTGATTTCAGTAATCGATACCTACAAACAAAAGCTTATTTAATACCGTTACCGGCGGTTTCCCCATATGGCGGGTTACCCATACGGACATCTTTCCAATCCCAAGCTCAAGCTTTCCAATCAAACAATCACACGTAGTCTTCATGTAGTCAATGTGACTGTAAAATGTAATAAATTCGGGTGAATGAGATGGATAAAAACTATTTTTATTGGCGTTATACGGGTTTGGCCCCTAAAATACAAAGCACGAGATAAAGAAATGAATCGCTACTCATTTAATAGCGGATGGACAGCTTGTTTCCTTCATTCCTTCCGCTTCGATATTTTATGCGCATAATTAATATTCCAGTAATCATAAAATAGTTCATATTTATGCATTCGAACTTTCCTATTTGTCTTTCAAGTTCCCACTTGGATTCAAAATGAAGTGGGTCAGATTTAAATCGAACAACCCGAAGGTAACTAAATAGTTCTTTAGATTCAGTAAATTTTAAAATTATTCTCTGCTCTAGTTAAGTGCCAATATTTTCAAGCATTTTTTGCATTTTATAGGGAAAAATTAGCTCAATTTTCAAGTAAAAAGCAATAAATTTGCATCGTGTTTTGCAAATAATGAATAGATTCTTTACCAACTCAATGCTACTTTCATAACTTCAAAACATGTCGTGACTATATGGATGCCACGCTATCCAAGGCAATCAATTTAAAATGTTTGGCTTACTTCGAAGAAACCTTTTAACGAGATGAATATTTGCTCCGATTCCAATCGATTGAAGCCTGGTTTTTCCAACCATCAATTGTTAGCACACGTATTACAATGACAAGCTTGGCTTGTGACTAAGTAAAAACACAATGCGCAGTTTGTCGTAAAATCTGCTGCAAAGAAGACATTTAAAAAGTTTACGCAATAAATAAGTTTACCCCTACTTGTGTTGTATTAAAAACAAAATTACCTGAAGCCTATTATCCTAAACAAATCTGTAGGAATGCTGTACAATTATTCATTTCTTGTGCACCAAGTCTTGTTCCTTTAAACTTTGTACGGCATCAATTCAGAGAAGCATTTCAAAATTTTGTGTTTGTGCATGTTTGTGATTCAAATATTTCACAATAATCGTAGCAAAACATTTATCCAAACAAATAAATTGTGAAGTAGGACAAAACATCTTCTACTTGCGCAAAGTTTAACTCGCTCACGTCACATTGCAATTGACAGAAATTGTCCGAATTGGAATCGATTTTAGGGATTGTCTGACCAAAACAATATAATAGCCTTTCCTTGTCAACGTGAAAAAATTGTTCATTTTAATATTGCAAGACCAGAATCCAGGTGAAAATGTATTTACTGATAATTGTCGTTGTCACAAATATTCAAATTTCGTCAACAATAGAATTATCAGACTATAGGCCCTACTGGACACACCATGGCACTCCAAAGGAGTTAATTTTAGCAAACAAATTCTACAACTTGACTCCGAAAATTCTGAAATTTTACGATAACATCCCTCCAGCTTGGAAATTCCCAACCATTTCTAATCTCAACGGATATCTTGCTCCGTTTGAAAGGTGCATGGTTGTTATTACAAATTTTCAAGGAATAAACTTTCCCCCATTTGAGTTACCAGTTATAATCCGGTATCCAGAATTGGTCTGGGGTGAATACCAAGACAAGGGTAAAATCCAATGGATTACTTGTTTGGACTGGAAAGAGTCAAGGAGTTCCCTCAAAAAGAGTATATAATCCAGGCAGCTTTACTGCCACATCTAAATTCATACATCAATCATATTTCTTTACTCAAGGAAGAGGCTTTCAATACGGCCTAAGACTAGATCGTTTCGAGTTTTCTTCCAACTCCAAGCCTTGGCTATGTGATGTTGAAATTAGCATTTATCCTTTTACCTATCCCGATGAATACGATGATGCATCAAACAATCCACTAACGTTCAGTTAATATTCCAGCTTGGGCTTATTCGTATCGAGACGTCGAGCAAATACCTGAAAGTTTCCACATAATTCCATCTGGAATACCACAATTCCAATTAGTGATTCCAAATAAGCTGTCAGGGCAACCATGGACTAACTTAACACTGCTCCAGTGGATGCTTAGTTTTAATCTTAAGTTCGCAAAATATATTAATTTTGAGCCACCTGCCTACAGAAATATTCAATTTGTGCTATTGGAAACAGGTGAAATAGTAAATTCAGAAATGGAAGCGATGACCAACATAAATGCTATTCAAATCCTTAAAATATGCTCAACTTGCTCCAGTGTGGATGGAAACGTGGTGGAAAAGTTTTCATTGAATATTTCAATTTTCTGGACAAGTATTTTCCGTTTTAAAGCTAATGAGCTCAGCTCTTCAGAGCAATCCCACTGGCGTATCCGGAAGGAAGATTATCATAAAATCAATATTTTTGAAAACCTATTGAAATGTGATGACTTTGTGAAAACCTCTAATTCCAGGATTTTTCCAAATGAGACAAAATCCCAATTTGACCGTATGAATGCTGCTTATATTCACATACTTTTTTTTATTCTTCGAAATTACACAATATATGGTACACGAAAAAATGTTATATGTGAAAATGGGAACAGGCTAATACGGAAAGATGACAAGATTCCTAAATTAGACCTTACCTGGGAAATTAAGGTTTACGATAACATCAAACCGGAATTTCACATAATTTCTGTAAAACATTCCGCACGCTCGTGGAGATTTGTTAGTTGCAGCGATCCGAATATCAAAGGACTTGCTTTTCAAGAACTTTGGAACGTTTATGACGTCTACATTTGGATTTGTATCTTGATTTCTATATTTGTCTTAGCCTTTTCTATTCCAGCTCTCAGCTTGGAAATGTTTTCTGATGAACATTTGAGTTTAAAAGTGATTTTCTCTAAATTTAACTGGACAAAGGCGGTGAGAAACGTGCTCTCAATTTTGAAGGTTTACTTGGAGCAAGGCGACCCATTTCCAGGGTCTTTAGTGAGAGTTTCAAGACCTCGAGTAACAACTGGAGCTTTTCTTCTGGTTGCCATTGTGCTGAGTAACGCCTACAAAAACAACAACGTCTACAATATTGTCCTTCCCAGAGAGCCAATCAGATATGAAAAATATCAACAACTTGTGGCGAACAAATTTAATATTTTCGAAATGTTGGAGAACGTTTATACTTTTTATGAACACATTTTTTTAAATGTCAGCCATCCAGAATTTGTAGTAAGACGCCACGAGCTAAAGCAAACTGCGAGTGAGTCTTTCGGTCTTTGGGGTTTAACAAAGTTATATAGAATTAATAGGACAATTAACAAAATGTTAGAGGAGTCACCACTATCAGTTTCTTGGTTTAAAAAAGACGGTGAGCTTAATTTAATTGACTTAATGATTAACACTTCTAGTTTACTTCCTCCGACCGACGTACGAAAAGTAATAATGGATGTACATAAAGATTTTAAGGCGTTAAAGCCAAAAGAGTCTTTACAAGATTTAGTTTTTGAAAAGTATAAAGAGCGTGCACTCAAAAAATTTGCCGAATGTAACAAAACAGCCTTACTAGTCAGCACATCTGAAGCAGTAGAGTTGGCTGAAAAGACTAGAAAGAATCCTGGATTGGCTGTTTTTATTGGAAAGGAGGTTTTACTGAATTATAAAATAGGATTTACTCCCTTTGGATTGGTTCCGACGCAGATACTAAATCGAATTAAAGGTGTAGAAATGGCTGGAATATGGGGTTGGTGGAACTCTTACGTGATGAGGGAAATTGACAGGGATGAAATCTCTGAATTAAAAAGGCCCTCGATGGATGGAAATCTACAAGTCGTTTTTTCCATTTTGTTATTAGGCTACTGTATTTCTGGAATAAGTTTCTTTGGAGAAGTATGGAAAGTTATGTTGCTCAAAGCAATAACTTGGCTGGTATTTTTAGTTAGATGGATGGTTGTAGTTTACAATTGGATTAAATTGAAATATTTAAATCTGAATACCATATAATAAGTTTCAGCAATACCAGATACGATATTATGTATGCAGAGAGTGTTTAAAAGATTAGGTAATGAGATCATGAAAAACTGACAAGTAGGCCTTTTCACCCAACACACTCAGTTTTCAACAAACTAATGCTCGCTGCATTAATAAATGATAAGGATCGTGATAACTGATAATCATTTAACGAAATGAACGTCGGGTTTAGAGATTTATTGAAATTTGTGTTTTAGCATATTAAGTTACTATAGTAATGTATTTAGTTATGTATGTAGTTTAGAAAACACTTCAGAGCATTAAAAGTGTAGAATATTTGCATATCTTATATTTGTAATTATGTGAATCCTCAAGGTTGAGGTTGATGAATCTTATGCCACGTTGTACAGACTCATGTCTCGATGTCTCCAGTACCAATTACTATGTCTATTCATTTTTTTTCTCACACCTTATATAAAAAAATATTCATGCCTCTTGTACCCTCAGATCTATTTCGTTCTCCTGAGCTCATGCAACTCAGTCAGAATAAAGCTGTACAATATTTTAACTTCACGCCTCGACTAAGCATTGATTTCACAACTCAATCCACGAGTTCCACATATGCTACAAAAAGGAACACACTTAATTTATGCTTACGAGGAAAGAAATCTCCAGGATTTCTGTGAAATACTCTACGAGTTAGTTAAGATTGCCTTGGATAGTGTGGCGTCCATATGGTCGCGACATGTAATGAAGTTTTTCCCTGGATTTCTGTCAAGTTTAAAACGAGCTAGTTAAGCTCTGCATTTAACCATTTTAGAATTAAACTGGACCAGAATCGATGCACAAGAAATGAAAAAATGTATAACATATTCACAGAAATATGGTAATATTTAGCTGACCGTAATTTGGTTCGTAATACACCAAAAACGGCGTTATAAACTTTAATATTCCACTTGTTCGCTTGAAATATATTAAATTTTCCTCACAGCAGATTGTAAGACCAACTGAGTATTCTGGTTTACTTTTTAAGTCATTAGCCATCCTTGCTATTGTAATATGTGTGCAACATTGGATGGTTGGAAAAACCAGACTTGGATTGATTCGAACTAGAGCAAATACAAATTACGTTGAAAGGTTGCTTCGAAGTAAGAAAATATTTTTAAATGATTGTGTTTGAAAGTAAGATGTCCGTGGTCACGACATGGTTCCATTGCCTTGTGTTAAATTGTGGATTGGGTTACACTTCGCAAGGTAAACAATCAATATTCAAATGTAAAGTAAGACTTAGACAATAAGCTAAAATCTTCAAGCGATCAATGCAAACATGAGCTGGATGGGAAAACCCAGGAAATATTAGGCATGATTTTTTAAATATTTTATGAGATAGTGGCCATCATAACATGTTTTCAAGTAAAAAAGCAAGCATTGGATTGGAGGACAATCAAGTCAACTTTTGAGAAACAGAATAAAGGTTAACAACACGTTACCTATTAGTTGAAAGTAACGCCTAATTATTTTTCAGTATATCGTTAAACAGCTATAGGGCTACACTAATCAATAGTTTGATACCTATTTCTCCTTTCTTGATCGCGACATCCCATGTCGATTCCTGCGCTTTGTTGACACTGGAAGTCTTCCGAGAATGGAACCCTAATGACAGAAACTTCAGCTTTTTGGTGACATTTATTGCTTCCACTTTCATGGACCGCGGAAGGCTGACATCTGCAAAACATTTCTTACTTTTAACAATCCTCTTTAAAGCCATCACTAAGCTTCCTGGGACCACCGGAAGGGCATTATGTATGGTAGCTCCTTACTGTTTCTGAACTTTGATGCAGTCATCTATCTCTGGAATCTGGATGTGGTCATTTCGACAAACAGGTTTTATTAATATTATTACATTCTTAAACAAAGTAAACAGTCCCAGCACATTGGGCGTGGGATTGTCTACGGTCACCAATGAGGATTTATTTATTTACAGAAATAAATAGGTACATAGGAGAAGATGGCCTAGTTTAAGTGTCTCGTTTATGCTTTCAAATTTCGACCTGACTGGGGTCCAATCTAATCATTGAAACCATTTCCATCTCCATGGGTGAATGCTTTGCATTAAAAACCCAAACTCTGCAAGAGGAAGTGGTAAACATGGAAATACATTTTTTTAGTAGGGTGAAGCCAAAATTATTATTTTTTGTTTTTTTATCTGCAAGCATTTTTCTGTCATACTCAATATAAATACGTGTATACATCAATATCTTTACTACGATTATTCCCTTAATTTTATTTATTTATTTTGACTTAGGTACCTTGGAATCCATAAAATTGTTCAATTGGCTCCGTATGTGGATATTTTAGAACTAATGCATTCAAATAAACGGTGACTTAGAAGGGAGTTTTGTTGACATACTTATGCGTTAATGGAATGAAAAAGAATGAATTATAATTAATAATTTAATTACATGCATTCTTATAAATATTTAAGTTTTTGCTATTATATCGAATTAAGATACACAAGCATGCCAACAAATTCATTCTCAGTCGAATACATTAGATTAGGAATGCAAACAATCTATCCATCAAATCATTAATAACAAGAAATTTAAGATGTATTTTCTGATTATGTTAATCGACTGGGAATGTTAGAATAAATGCATTTACGTCGTGATAAATCAAAATTCTTCAGATAGTAACATTCTGCAACCAATTTAATTATAACGTTTATATTGTAATAATTCTGACTAATTACGATAGTCACGTTCTTGACGTAATGATAACGCTTTTTGTTTTCCGTTTTGGAACTTGTTTTAACACCATGATCACGTGGGATTGGCATCATAACTATAACGCATAATGCGTAAAAACATAATGAAAAAAACACATAAGCTTCAAAACGCCGTGAGAACATTTACATATAATGCAAAAACGTATAATATCATTTATACATAATTTTTCTTGGAGACTGGTTCAAATGCATTAGCAAATTTATCTCAAGCGAACATTCTTTCAACTTGAGCTACCCCAGTTTCTCAGCAGGACGCAGTCGAGTAAGCTGTAAGTACTTACTACATATAAAACATAAAATTTAAATATGAAAGACTTGGTATCAACATATGGAAAATTAATAGATATGGGTGACTTTATGAAAGAGCTCTCTGTGTACGTTCAAAATTTTAGAAACTGTTTAATTTTTTACTTTAACTAAAACCATAAAATTGTTTAAACATATGAAAAATGTAAAATCATTAAAAATGTGACTTACGTGGTGGTTTCCAGAGACATTAAACTTATAAACATGTTTAAATACATGTTAAGTTGCCGAAGAAAAAAAGTTACCAAATTTCATTACCAAACCATTGGGCTTTTGTCTCAAATTTTCTTTGGGATGGAAGTCAACTTAACAATACTTTAATTCAAGCACCGATCAATATCATTGGAATATATTAGGCACCCGCTATTCTCTCTGTATTATCGGCTACATGCCCTAGATCTATGATATTATCTAAAATATTTAATGTTTTAAGCGAAAAAGCCATAGCTTCAAAGGATATAAAAATGCAAGCTTTTATCATAGCCTTAATGCCTTACTACAATTGAGTGTGCCAATGAAAAGCATGAGCATAATATTGTTAATCTGATGCCCGATATTAGTTTAGGCTCTCTGCCATCAGTCATTTTTCGTAAAAAGTCCAGAAAATCAATTGTCCAGAACATTATTTTTCCAACAATATGGTAAGCGATCCAATACCATTCCTAGCAAAAGAATACGTTTGATAGCAAAACTAAATGTGACTTTCGCACTCCTTACTATATCCTCTATTTGACCATTGCTTAACTGTTTTGTTTGTTTTAGTCATAGAATCTTAGCAACAGGCCGAAATATTTTTTTGGAAAAATCGATTGTGCTATTCACAATCCCACAAAATAGCATGAGAAGGTATGCAAATTCGTCAAAAGGCCATGATGTTGGATTTTATCTGCATTCATTTTTTAAAAGCTTACATGGACAAACTTTTGGTTTAAAATTCTTCAAATACTGTTCTACCCCATGGTTTATATGATCATCGCCTTTCCATTCTAGCTGCAAGCGCGATTTAATAATACTACATCAAACCGCCTCGTTCGCATAAAAAAGTAATCCCTCTGCTCTGCTTGATATACCCATCGTCAAAAACTTGAGAAAAAGGAGTCAGTGTTCCTTCGCTTCTTTATAAAGTCACTTGTCCAAA
>JAHZNA010005478.1:0-14746 GCA_027743935.1 Sinodicranocentrus sp. ZH6 | reverse complement strand
AAATAGATTACTTTAAGTATTTCGGCAGAAGTGCATAGCTCTTTTAGATATTTTGTAGGCGTACTTTTATTTCCTTTTCCTTACGACATACTTAGCGTTACGCAGAAACCAGAGTTTTAGATAACGCCTGCAAGCTAGATTTTTATTCAGGTTCACCGGCTTCTCATGTTTGTTGCCTAACAGAATGTAGGTAGCTAGTGTGTATATTTATGAATTACTTATAAGGAACCTACCTGCATATACTACTGAAAACTATATTGTATCTATCAAACATGTGAATTTTCATAGTTATAAAAATAATAATACGCGACAAGCAAATGCTATATGGAACCTCTCCAACTAAGCTTCAGGCTCTCTAGCAATTCATAATAATATGAAACTCTTTCTTTCTCCTCTTTACGAATTCATGATGAAACTTGAGACGAAAAAACCACTACACATTGCAAGGACTAAAGGTCTGAGGCGTTTTTACATCCTGTTTTCCTATCGTATGATGCCAAGGTTTCGCTACTACTATGCTTTCACTGCCTACCTTTCCTCCAGCGTACTTGTTGTCCGTGAATTTCCACTTCGCATTTGGATAATAGTCAACGACGGGAATGTTTCTTGTAACTACATGTATGACACTACCGCGAGGCATCTAATTCCCTTATTTCAAGCTATACACAATCCTGCACCTCTCGTAAAATATATGTTTTTTCTCTTAAGGTTTAGTTTTCTTACAGAATATTTATTCGACCCCATCTACATACAAACTCACATTATATACAATTACAGTATGATATTTTTTTATAAAAGAAACTTTGCAATGATTGCCAGCTGCTAGAACCAGGAAGCACATACGAGATACGAGCAAAGAGAAAGCTCTGCTACTACCATACTTTTCACACTTATCTCGTCCTACTTAAAAGGGAAAGGGGGGATGGCAAAATATGCACCTCATTTTATTTTAAATGGGCTACTACTAACTAGATCGATGAAAGAATGTTTTCATACCTGTTATTAAATTTTGCATAAAAATTTAGCTGAAGTCTGAGGGTAGTTACTGATAATAAGGACACATTTAAGCATTTCAAATTACAAAAAATCAAACTCCTTCGCAATTTGATGTTCTGTTTCTGTGCAAAGTTTTGAACACAAGGGTCACATGACATGAATGCAAAGAATTTTATCCAAACTCTGACGCAACTGTGTAGGTAAGCTTAAAAGAAACCTCCATCTTCAATATGAAATTGGTGGAGGGTTTGGAATGCAGGAAGAATGAAAAGACTTGAGAACTTGTTTGACGAAGTGCAAGGTAATGGTAGCAAATTGCTTTTGTTCATGTCTGCCACACCGAAGCTTCCGCAGAGTTCGCCGATGGAAACTAATAATAATAATTTTAACTCCCAATGGAACCGTAAGTGAATTGCTCAGGGAAAGGGAAAACTTTACATTATACTAAAGAACAGGAAGGAAATGCATTATACGATAGAAATGAGACGAGAAATATTTAGACGTATGAAAGGCATACATATCATATGAGAATAAAATATAAATGAAGGAAAAACGCTACAAACCATTCCACTACTTGTTCATAGCTTGTAGCTGTAACGTTTAGTTTACTGTTGGCTACTTTAGCACTAATACATCAATTTCATACCCTAATATAAATACGCAGTGGTAATACAAAGAAACATAAAAAAATCTGAAAGCTTCCTAGCTCCTGTCTGTCGGCAAAATGATTGTGCAACCGTATGTTAAATTCAGAATGTCCTTGTGTAAAACCAGCGTTTAATGTAATAGTACTAATTGCAACCTTAAAAATGTAAAGGTAAAAAATCTTATAGAGTTCTTGTTTATACCATGCTTTTGATATAATATTGTTAACTGATGGCCAAGGATCATATATTACTCACAGTTGTAAGTCACCCCGTGCAATCACTATAATACCAGAGAAATAATTAAACCAAAGAAAAAAATCTCATTTTGCTCATAATGTATCAACAAACAAGATTTCACTGAACTAGACACTCGACTTATTGCAAACTAGACGTTATGGGCAAAATAATTTAACTGGTAAACGTCCAGACGTCCGTTCACGCGACAGTCATTGTCTGTTGCTGGCAGTACTTTAAGACTTTAAGATAGGCAGATTAAAATTCACAAAAAGCAGGATATTTACTATGTAATTCGTTTAAGTCAAGCGATAAGTTGTGTGCATTGTTAAATCCCTTTTCCCTCTATTTGTAGCAAAGCTTTAAAGAATGAAAGTCTTTTGATGCTCTGACTTTCGTGACAACAGCGAAAGAATGTAGATAGATGTGTTGGAATTAATTTAATATCATTCTGTAAATTCTCAAGAAGTCTGTTTAATTTATAATAGGCTTCTTGTCGTAAAACGGAATTAAAAGGAAGGTATTTAATCATCGATCTTGCTATGTGCAGGGTGCGATATAATCGTAGCAAAATCAGGAAATAAATCTTGCTTCTTTTTCTACATAGAATATAAGCATGTTAAGCGATAAGTTGTGTGCATTGTTAAATCCCTTTTCCCTCTATTTGTAGCAAAGCTTTAAAGAATGAAAGTCTTTTGATGCTATGACTTTCGTGACAACAGCGAAAGAATGTAGATAGATGTGTTGGAAATGTTGGAATTAATTTAATATCATTCTGTAAATTCTCAAGAAGTCTGTTTAATTTATAATAGGCTTCTTGTCGTAAAACGGAATTAAAAGGAAGGTATCTAATCATCGATCTTGCTATGTGCAGGGTGCGATATAATCGTAGCAAAATCAGAAAATAAATCTTGTTTCTTTTTCTACATAGAATATAAGCATGTTTAGACTGTAAGTCTAGACAAGAGACGTGATACGACAGCTGGTCCATAAACTGCAGAAGCAAAACTATAGTCATTCACCGTAAATTTTCAAGAAGTCTGCGGAGAAAGCACTGAACCGAGAAACAAAAGAAGTTCTGAATTGATTACTACAATAGGAAATCAGGAATATAGATATGTTGGAATCTTTTCTTCAATATGCAACCACAAGGTATTCTGGAGAGAAAAATTGGAAAGGTAAAGTCATGAATGATTGCAGGAACGACGTAAAGGCTAACTGCTTACTAAAGGAGAATTAAACTTTCATTTCCTTTTATATCCATAAAAATGTATAAATGTATGAGAAATCCCTTCCTTTTTAAACACATTCTCTTACAACATATGTCTAGTTAATATTAAAAGTCCCCTGATTTGTGCATTGGGTATTTTTTCCAAAGAGGAATGACAGTAAGAACTATAAGCAGTTCACAAAATCTTCCCACTTTATATACTGACTGCAAATGATGATAAGATTGTCATCAAGTCTGAACTCTCTGTCGTTTCCTCTTCCAAAGTCTTTCACAAAATCTTGTAGTATGCGATCTATTAGGGTTTCAACCTGGCTGCCCTACGCCTACCAACCGCTTCAACTTCTAGAAAGCAAGTAAAAATCTAGCATAACTGGTTGTGACAGAATGCCGGTTACATTCTCTACATTCATCTAACGATATGGCTTACCGTATGTCTGCCACTCAATCTGTCATAGGATCCCAGCACGAAGCTTAGAAATCTAATGATGTCTTTGTCAACAGTGAGGCTCTCCTATTTCTACGAGACTTGCACTAGTAGCACTCGTCTATAGTCCCTAAGAGAGTTGGCTTTCACACAAGTGGGGCTTTTGCATATGAATGGCTATGCATGGAATTTTTTCTTTCACTCAGGTGAATTCCAAAATATCACGCGTGATAGGTTCATAAGGAAGACTTTCCCATCTCCACTGACGATGAGAAGTTTTTCCAACGCTTTAATCGAATGAATTTTCCTTGTTTCCAACTTTCTCTTCAACTTCTTTCTAATGTGCATGTGAAACTATTACATAATACAAAACGACTGGTTTGGAATATTTGTACAGAGGAAATATACACTGTACATACTTGGAAATCAACGTGACTTCTAGGTGAGCGTAATTATTTGCCTTGTGCCCATTTTCAAATGTTTGCTTTTTCTGCTCCAAGCAAAAAATTAATAAAATAAAGCTCCAGGAGGCTTGGCTCATGGAATTATGCATATTCCACACACATAATTTATTGTATAAAAGTGGTATAAAGAATTGCACTAGAGAGGAAAAAATACATTGAAGCAGATTGAAATGCTCACGCCAGGGATTCCAACGAAGCCTATAATGTACTTACACTACTGTATAGTTTATAAGTACATTCAGTTTTCACTGCAATCATATTGACGCGCTTGGATGAACATTGTGAAGCAATTTCTTTCTCTAACTTTCTCTATTCTTCCAGTGTCAGAGGGGAAAGGAAGCAAAGTTGAAGTTTGATGTAAAATAACGTCATAAAATGACGAAATGGATTGAGTTCTCCATAAATAAAGTCATCATATATCTACTGACTAAAAACTGCTATTTTATTTTCCAGAAAAACTTGTTCCTTGGTATATTCTGCTGACTGAATTTGCTTAGATATGTAAATTGAGATGTGCATTAAGAATATCCAAGTGGATCACATCTTTATCAATGCAGCATGACTAGTGCAGCTTCCTGTTCCTAGCGTGCAGGAGGTCTAGCTAGATTACCATAATTATGAATGCTTAATTCGCTACACTATCTACTTTCCCTACGTCGCATTGCTTTACAGCATGAACTACGAGTAAAGCTCCATCCTACACAAAATAGGTACATGCTTTCTGCCTCTCGTCCTACATTTGCATTTTCTAATTAATATTTTATTAGGATTGGGATCACACGGGGAAAGTGAGGAAGTGTCAGTTAAACTTTCTCTGACAACGCTTCACTTTGAACAGAGAAAAATGTTCTTACTTCTTCATAAAAGATACATCAAGGCATTTCCCCCTTGTATTCGTTTTCTCTTGTTATAACCAACCTTGTTCTGTTATTTTCTTATGAATAATAAATTTGTGTTTGAAGAAAGTTTATAAAACTTTTTTACATTTCCAAAGAATGCTGTCCAAACTCTTAACTGACTCTTATGAGTTGACACAAAAATGCAATGACGAGTGAATACCTTTAGTTTCTTGACGATCCCTTCATTGATTGTCATCCTTGAGTCAGAAGTAGTGGCAGCTTTTTATTTTCAGGGAAAGTAACAGATGTTTCAAAGCCTAGACAGTCTGATAGCATAAGAAACGGTGTAAGTAGAGCATGAAACAGTGATGTTCACTCAGCAGTTCTAGGAAAAGATGGGCATGATTCTGCTGACATGTTTGTCCAGCAGTGAGTAAGGTTATACGGCATCCTAAGCCCCCAATGTCTCAAAATGCTACTAACCAAATTACAAATGGGTAATGGTCAAGCAGAAAAAAACTATTTCAATTTGGTCAATAGGTAAACACTACGGTCAATGTTACGCTGCATGGAAGCGAGATGAAAGGCTATGGCAGAGTCGATGAAACAAGAAACGATTCATGAACATCAACATAGATAACCGTTTTACTATCGATAGTTACTAGAACGGAGTAAGAAGAACACGAAGGAGATATCAGGGGGCAAATCGACATTGACAAACTCGTTTCATGCTCTATCAGTTGGAATAATCGGCATCTCACACATATTCTCAGTATCCAGCAGTGATGCTCCGCAACAACTCACAACTTTTAGTGTAATGGAATACAACTGGCTTCCTTCTGTGAGAGCAGCTGTTTTTGATGGGACTAAACACAAATGCACATAATGATACAGAGATAGCAAAAGTCATCAATTTCGCTATCATCTTGCAATCGGCCAGCGAAAAAAATTCAATAATGTTGAAGACAACAACGCGAGAAAAAGTACGACCTAAAAAACAGTAATCAAGAAACGAAATAAAAAAGTTTTCCTTTTCTTGCTCCTCATTTCTCGAGTATGCTCCTACTAGTTCCAGTTTTTATGCAATGCCTGTGTATTTAATGATTAGACTATACACATCTATAGACATCACGATTCTACAAAGCACGAGAGCTTGAGCCTTTCTGTAAAATATATTGATGATTGTAAGTGAGTGTAAACTTGAAAACGTCTTAAAATATTGTGTATAGTCGAGACTCTTGGAGTAAAGACCAAAATATTTTCATTCAGTGGTAATTTTGTATACAACGTCTGTACACCAAAATGCGGATGTAAGGAAAGGACAGAAGGTTTTCTAGTTACTGCTCTACTTCTACACTATCTACTCCTCAATCACCAACTCGGAGCAAAAGATGTGTATCACAATCGTGGGAAAAGTTTTTTTTTTCAATACGCAGTGCCACATAGATCCAGACATTAACCTTTATGGGAACCTATTTCAACTGATTCGTGTTTTCAAAGCTCTTGTGTTATCTCCATTCTCGATCTTGTTTGCTTTCACCACATTTCCCTGAATGCGCCATTCAAAAGACACCTTGAAAACACCTGATTCAGGAAGGCTAAAACTTTTTGCTAGTTTATTCCCCACATTTTGGAAATCTTTGATGCGAGAGAATTGTAACATTGTTAGTAAGGTAATCACTACATTGTAGATATTATCATCAATTCTGGTTTATACATGTTCCCATGCACTGCTCCAAATTCCTTCAAGTCTTTAGAAATGTTCATCCAGGAATAAATTAAATAAAACACGTTTTCATGAAAACTCCACTCTGACATAAAAGTAGAGCAAGTAGTTATTCTCAAGGGCTCACCGTGAAATTGGAAAGTAAAAACATCTTTCACTACATTACGCAAGCATACCTGATGACGTTGAAGTTCCGTCACGACGTCTTATCGTTAGAACCTGTGTATACATAAGATGTTATCACATGTGTGGAGTGCAAGCTTGCCAGTATTTTTCCAGCAGGATTTCATGCAGCTGTTGATTTGAATGAATTGGATGTTGGGCGTGTTCATTCAGTTATATGTAAGCGTCAGCTGTGCGTTTTCGCATTACTTTCATCAAAGACAATGTTAAACGAATGTACCTAATTGATATTCTAAAATATTCTATGATAATCTACCTCTATTTTGTTTTATATCTTTGTAACGTTAACATTTGCTTTTGCGAAATATTTTAAAACACAGAGTGTTTTCTTTTATGATGCAATTCAATCGAGATGGCCATGAGCACTCACGGTGATTTCAAAATTGATAAGCCGAGAGAATGATAAAAAATTGCATATGACGAATTTCATTTTGATGTAAATTTGTTATTAACCACGATCTCATTTTGAATGGCCTTGAAACACCTATTTCATCATCTACATCATGTAGATGTAGACTACATGAGAGGAAACTGAAAAAGTACCTCTAGTGTCGACCAATGTTTAAATAGTTGATATGCTTGACACATCCTAGTCGTGCAAGAGATGGTGAAAGTAAAATTGGCATTTACCTTCCATCTTTCACAGACATCAAAGCCCTACAGCCCTGTCGGAAATGGAGATACGGATCCCACATTGGATAGTCTTGAAAGTGAAAAGTAAGTTGATCCCTCGCATTCCTGAAGTGTAAGCATTTTTGGAAAGTTTTTTCTTCTATCCTACAAAAGCCTACGTGACATACAAAAATGTTTCCACAAAAGCTAAACTCCCAAAAGCATGTTACGTTGTACATAGTTGTATACGTACATAAGTTGAGCACTTTGTGAAGTTAAATAAAAAAGAAATTGATATTACACGCAACCCAATGCCCAAGTAAAGCTTGTGGATATCCTTGATCCTAAGACCACTACAAGCAACTTGTCAGTAAAAGATTTTGTTATTTTTAGAAATGGCTATCGTGTGCAATACCAAATTAAATTCTATTGACATGGGTGAAATGAACAGATGAATAAGCTTTACACACACATTCAACATTATTATTTGAGAATTGAAGTTAATTAATTAGAACGTATTGGCGAATGGAATAAAAGAAATGTAGATGCAGGGGAAAAGCATGAAATGTGAAAAGTTACGTATAAATAAATGTCGAAAGGCGGTTTTCTCTGCGTTTTGTGTGGTGATGGTTATACATACTTCTGATTCCGAGTTTGGAAATCCTATTAATTTTAAATATGTTTGTATGCATGTATGTAATAGCACGAAATGCCATGTCTATTGAATCTCCAACTAAGCTAAACAGAGGTGCCTTAGCACCACAAACTTATCTCGCGAATATATATACCTAATAAAGTACTTGTACATATGAGTTTCACCGTCTCTCCGTTCAGCTTCTTTACATCTCTTCTCTCCACTTAGCCTCTCAAATAAATGAGTTTTTGTTTTCGTCGAGACGTCGAGAGTTCATACCAGATCTCACCCATCACCCCATGAATATCAACCGAAATGAAACCAAGGTGAATGCATCAAAAAAGCACTCCACCCAACCACATCACCGTCTATCCACTAATACTTGTGTATAAAGAGTACGTGGAAAATTCCTTCGGTTTTCTCTAAATAATGAAGAGAATCATCCTCAACACCACCCGCTTCATCATAGTCGTCATGATCGTCACTATTACTCTCCTCTCTATCGTATTCTCTGCTTCTTCTCGACTTCATCAGGCAGAAACAAGGCGAGTAGTCTTCCGTATATTGTAAAGGAAAGCAGCTACCAGCCGCAAACTAATTAAGCTCAATGTAAAACATAAAGTTTCCTTCTTCTCAGACAAGACAGAACGTTGAATATACAACTGAGAATTAACAGTTGTGGTTTGATTGTATTCTGCATTGTTCTACACTACAGTACAAAGTATACATGCGTGCTTTCGAAAGTCATATTAGTTAGCTCTGCTCATTGCTTTTTCACAACTGAAAGCTTATGGTTTTGTTCAGAGAGAAAAAAACCAAGCGATGACTATGATGGGACTTTACTCACTCAACTCAAGCTCGGATTTGCCCAACAGGCGCAACTCACAGAATAATAAATATAAAAAAACATGAAACATAATACATTCATGTTAGCTAAGCTTTTACCTCGCATAAAATACCTTGATATTCGAGAACCAACTGTCACGACACGATACCAATCAGAATGGATGATGGGATATTTCTACGGGAAATAGGGCGACAATAGTTTGCTCAGGTATATAATATAATACAAAAATACATATATTCGGCATAAACAGAACTCTGAGTTGTTTGCTTGTGTAGAGCTAAATACATCACTAACAGAATGACAAGGACGGACTGCTTCAAACTAGAGCATGCATGGCACCAGAAGAATTCTACGAATTCATTAAACACCTGCTGGTATTCATGCACAATATAATTTCTAGACGAACTACGGCGAGCTAAGGTCATCTCTTCTTTTTGCAAGAGATGGGAACGTGTACAACAGACCTATAAAATGTAATGCAAGAAGGATTGACGAAAGCATACACCTGCCACATATGTACCACAGGAGCGTAATTATAATAATGTTGTATGCAATGTTGCTAATAATACAGCTACATAAGCTAGTGCATTGGAGAAAGGACTAGTAAGCTAGTATAATGCACAGCTTTTATTTTTTTACATATTGCTGAGTTTTCTTTTTCGACAGGGTATCTATGCTTTCCAGATTTGTAAACTGGCTTGCCTCTCTGTCTTTCGCCAATGACGTGTCAACCGTTGGATTCTTAATATTCTTTTGTTTCACGTTTGTGCCACACATGAACACACAAATGGATACTTATCCTTTGTGCTATTGAGTTGTTTGATGTAAAAGAGAGGAAGAGATACACACAAGTATGACATGATTAGTCACCGAGAGCCCATCTGAATATCAAGTTGTTATTATTCACTCAAGTGAAGTCTGGTTAAGTAGGTTTGAAGTGCAACAGAACTAAAGTTGACATCCATACGTAACTCCCTCATGTGCGTTGTCGTCTACACACACGTTCAATAATAATACCGAGAAAAGCTCCATTATAGAGTGAATTATGCATACATGAAGCTTACAACATATTCATTCGATGCAATATGCAAATTTTCAAGTCACATGGATGAAACAACTGCAGAACAGTAAATCCAACTTAAGTCACTGCGTTTCATGCTTATATGCTAATCGAATGCTGCCAAGTAGTTGTGGATTCGAGGCTGATGACGGTGGTAAGATAATGATATACGACATGTATACCTGGTTTGTAATATACAAGTCTCTTTCTAATGGGGTAGGGCTGAAACTTTGTCACGGGTTATATGTTTCCGCTTATTACCTCCGTGTAATATTGACCTATTTGCCCTTACCCTTGTCTCTGTCTGCATCTTACCCGGGAGGGACTTTACGCTTGAAAAAGTTTTTCATATACGTGTTAGTTAGCATAAAAGTTGGCCAAAAAGTTTTCCAGATAAGACTTCAAATTTTGCACTAACAACCTCCGTGTGAAGCCCACGTACATTTCCGACGTTACAACGAAGTGATAAGGATTCATTCACAGTTTCCTTAATTGTATGTTAGACGAGATTGCGCCTTATAATGTTATGATACTGCTGACAATTGTGAGTGAGTCAATTTACATTCCAGTACCTACTTTTTTCTAGAAAATATGCTTCTCAACAAGAACTCACACTAACCACCTTGGTGCATGCCAAATCAAAGGGAAATGTGTCTAGCAGCAATAAAAGGTCCATGTTAACAGTTTTAATTTTGTTTGAGTTTTGACATCTTTTCAATCTTGAGATTGGCAGTGTTAGCAAAAAAATCCAGGAATTCCAGCCTGCAAACATCTCAAATTTCAGCATAATAAGCATATATTCTTAATTTCTATTCATTATCCATTTTCCACAATTTGAAGAGAACAGAGATCATCTATTTACATAGTTTTCGCATTATTCATTACTTTCTCCAACAAGGGAGAAAGTATCTAGGTATGATACATCATATTATGTACACTTTCAGAATATAGTAACGGTTGGAATTAAGACTAACAAAAGCACAGGACGCAATTTTTTCCGGTCTTGTCCCTGGAGAGTAGTGCCAATTCATTTGTTAGCAGATAGAAAGACAAAGACTAGAGAGAGAACACTTAACTAGCATGGAGCATTATATCCTTTAGAGCATCCAAAAACAGCTCGGTAAATTAAAAGAATACACCTTTCACTTTGCATAGCATACAACCAAAAAACCCAACGGTATGAGCTTAGTATTTGCTTTTCTTCCATAGGATTTTTTGAGAAAGTCTTAGAAAGAAAGAGAGAGCACATATAGCTCACACATATAGCTCTAGCAATATCATACCTCTAGGGAAACGCGGACTATTAGCTTTGTGAAAAATGTAAAAAGCTTCACTCCCATACATTTATAATGTACGCCCGCGTATAGCNTTTTTGAGAAAGTCTTAGAAAGAAAGAGAGAGCACATATAGCTCACACATATAGCTCTAGCAATATCATACCTCTAGGGAAACGCGGACTATTAGCTTTGTGAAAAATGTAAAAAGCTTCACTCCCATACATTTATAATGTACGCCCGCGTATAGCAAAGTATAAAGAAACACTTCCCTCCACATGCCAGAACACAATAGCTACAATGGCAGTCGGTGTATGAAATATGTAAGTTTGCAAGCCCTCAAAAATGTATGGGACTTTGCAGTCTAAATAAAATGCTATCTTGACTGCGGAACAATGCAACCAAAAATCTTTCTCAGACAAATTTACCCATATCCAGTATCTCATAATTCAAAATTTTCTATTGAGGTAAAGTACCATACAGTATTATGCATGATGCGTGCGGCTCACCATGAATAAATTGAGTTTTACTACATTCACTAGAAAATTAGCTTTCTCCGGGAATGGGATATTGGGATTTTTGATACTCAATCCATCATTCATTATCTGCACGCTACACAACAGGCAGGTCGGCCATGAATAGATTGTATGTAATGTTTTAAGCAATTTAATTTAACTGACTATCTTTCTGTATCCTATACAAACGGAGTACTCTATTGAAATGGAGCACTCTATTGAAACAGAGCTTCCCCGCTTTATTCATAATTATAATTGAAATAAAAAAGGCGTTCAGCATAAACATAATTTGCAAGTCAATAAAATTATTTCTTTCTTATTTGGAGAGAAACTGAGTAGTTGTATCTTTCCAGTAGTCAAATTAGTTTTTATAGTGCTTAACTGCTAATGACGTTGTACAAAAACAAAAATGGGAAACATAATTTCTCAACATAATACAACATTAATTGATTAAAAACTATTCAGCCCTCCACTTTCACACAGAATATGTTAGGTTTCACCTGTATTAGCTTTGATAAATAAATGTGCATTGAATACGTGAATGAAAATTAATTCTAGCTAATTGGGCACCTTTTCATTACTTCGAATGAGGGCATAGTATGGATTTCACTAGTGGAAAAAACTTGTCTGACTTTTCACAAACATCAAAGCACTCCTTCATGTAGTATTCTCAATATCCCCATATTTCTTCCTTTCACATAATATGATTACCTACCTTTTATGTTGTGTTTTCGTTCTACTAAGCTAGCCTACAGCAGGATACACCATGTTAGTTACTACTACAAATAAGACTAAAGCTTGAATTTTATTAAAGCATATACGTTGCCTCCAACCCAACCTATGTAACCATTTTTCGTAGAAAATACCAAAATAATCCAAAGTTTCCCAACTTCCGGCACCCAGAACGGCCTAGATTTTGTTATTTTGCCCTTAAGCTGGCTCCTAGTGAAGATAGATACGATATATAATCCACCCTGGGAAGTTTCCCTTTGAGCCAAGGGTTAGGAATATGACTGCAAAACTACAATGACTTTCTTTATAGGTATAGCCGACCCTTTCTATGTTAGGAATACACAATTTGTAATATTTTACATTAACATGTCTGACACTATCCTTGTGGATGACATGATACAAGCCAAATCAAGCGAAACTGACTTGTAATTTTCTTTCATTATTCCTCAGACTCGAATATAACTCGTCACTTTTTATTGCATACTTCTCGAGGGGGAAGAAAAAGAGAGAGTATAGAGGAACACGTATTGAAAAAATCTACTAACCTTCATCTTTCCTCACAACATCATCAACACATAAGCAGTGAAGATGACATTCATACTTGTCTAACTGCCACTTGAATGTGTCATCAGTTTACTTGTCGACTTTACTGCCTCTGTATACCCCACTCCTACAGTAGCAGTAGAAAGCAGGAGTCAACCTAAAACAAGCTGCTTTGGCGTCCCTAGTGTAAAAATACGTTTTAAGTTGAACAAGGATATGAGTTGATAACGCGTGACGGGGATGTGATCTCAGTTATATTTTTTCTGTTTGCACTCTTATTGCACAAAGAGGAGGTACGAGGATTCAATTGAAAAACTGGGCCACATTTATTTTTCTTATAGTCTGATAAACGTATGCATCTGTATCACATTACATTTTATGATGGTAAAAGCCCAAATGGCAACATATATACGATAGTCTCATTGCCAGTCTGTAAGCGAATGAAAATGAACAGGAGCCCTATATGCTTTCAGCATGAAAGAACATAACCAAGAAACGCTTTTTGCATGTGGATGTGGAAGGAAAAACTGAAAAACTTACACTGTTGAAGTTGTAGACATACCAGGCTGATGCAACGGTATTGTGTATAATCCCAGTTTCAAAGAGTGGTGAACATAATCAAAACAACACCGGCGAGCTAGCACTGAGGAGTTTATTTATTAAACGTCTCTCCTCTCACAGTATAAATGAATGCATGTAATAATAATTTTGTGTACGAATCTACGTGTACAAATTATGTATGTACATATTTACTCTTATCGTTATCATATACAGTGTGTAGTAGTAGACATAAGAAACTTTGTCAAGTAAACTGCACTTCAATCTAAACCTTGATCCTGCTGCCGTCTTACTTGCACCCAGATGGATCCCTGGTGACACTGGCTTTGGCAATGTCCAAATAAAAGAATCTCGACTAAATATAGATACATATTGAATGCTTAAGCTGAATGTTTCACAAATAGAGTTGTTCTCGATGAAACTACTTGAAAGAATCATAAACAAGGAAGAGGCTTGCACACAGGCAAACACGAGACTCATTTACAAAATAACCTTCATACATAGAATAGTTGTACTCGTACACAAGAGAGAATGTAAAGAAGAATACGAATCAATTCAACTAATTTTTTAAAAGTTTATATCTGTTTTTGTACCTCTAAACTAATTAATTCGTTCGTTCGACAGCTTAGTATGTTATATGAAGTGGTATTGTGGTATTTAAAACGTAAAATACAAAGTGAAAACTTTCCTTTGAGGAAATGCAATGAGTGAGTCATCAAGTAGAAATGTTAACATAATTTAATCTAGGGCAAGTTATTGAATCTCGGTCCATATGTGAACGTGGATGATAACAAGGAATACTATATACTAAAGGAAATGCAAATGTTCAATGTTCAAACTTTTTTTTGAAAAATGCAGACGTGTGAATTTTATATTGGCTGTAAAAGCTGTTTAGACATGAATACTTTCACTAATATGGCATCGCATTGACAAGTTTACAAACTATAACCACAACTTTATGCGCATTTTAGACGATCAGTACAACGCTTTTGAATGTAACGCAGAACAGAGTGCTAAGAGTTTACTTACAAACACGTATCTACAACACATTAAAAAATGACTTATAGCGGAAATAGCACATTGGAGTAGGGGCAGCTTGTTGAGTTAATCTGTATACAGCAATCATTGCATGTATAATAGCAAAATGTAACACACTACTGTCAGAAAGTTCACCAAGAACAGTGAAAACTTGGGAAATAGCTTAAATACTAGAAAAGAACAGATGTG
>JAHZNA010005477.1:0-12332 GCA_027743935.1 Sinodicranocentrus sp. ZH6 | reverse complement strand
TAGTTTCCACTCAGAATGTTCTTTTGTTCAGCTATCAATTCGCTGAAGGTGATAGATGATAGATACTACAAACATGTTTCTAGTACCTTTCTTGACCTTAAGTTTTCAGTAAATTTTATAGTATTTTCTGTCAAATAGAATATATGGCTGACAAGCAGGTAAATACTCAGCCACATATTGCAGAATCACTTCTCAAGTTTCCCTTCGGTACGAAAACCATTACAGAAAGCTGGAAACAAGCCAAAGTTATTGCTTTTGTGCCTCTTACAGTAAAATGAACTTTGGTTGGATGGAGCATCTTTATTTGAGGATTTCTTCTGAGGTAAGCTTATGGCGCATACTTCAGTTTTTTGGCTTAATGCAAAACCTGAATACTATATTCTCGAAAGTTTTATTCTCATACATAACCTTGCAATCGTATAAGTAAATTAGCTATATACCCTTCAACACCAACATATGAACACACAAAAGTCGACGTATATAATGTCGAGAAGCATTCTCGCGAAGAATATTTCAAAGAGATAATGATCATTAACTCAATTTTTATGAGGAAAGTGTTCACATGAATGTGCTTTATGAGGTTTTCAATGAGGCAATATGCACATTTAACAACTCTTCCCTCGTTAGTTTATTATATTCAAATTCAAAAGTAGATCATCCCAAACGATATCCGTATATACATATACTGATTTTGACCATGACTCCTTGAACATAAGAGCCCTTCTTTGCACTTTTTTTATGTTCTACTTTCCAAAAATTCATCGCGCAACCTGCTTATCGAATGAAACGCCTACATCCTTTATTACAAACGGTGAGAAACGACCGAATTCAGGAAAAGCAGGTTTTAATAGTTTTGCTTATTCTATGAATTCAAGCTAGAAGAAAATTACCTGAGTATAGTTTATCACAGTCACGTTCTAACCAAATGACATATATACCGCGCCTATATTGACATAAAAGACTACTAATTTGGCGCTTTATTACTTCTATAAACGACCTCAGCGCGACCTTTGGTATTCAAAGAGAGAAAAACCCAATTAGAAAAAATATGCGATTTCCTTTCGCTTCAATTCCATAGATTTACTAAAGGATTCAAATGGAGTTCTCATATTTCAAAGGAAATTGATCCACATTCAAGCCCTTATTACGGCTCACATATTTGTTTTATTTCAGCTCTACTCTGAAATTGCTAGCATCATTAATCCCAGAAATATCTTCCGCATGCCGGTTCAAATCAAGTCAATTCGAAAGTATACATAATGCATGTTATGAGCTGTTTATGTGAATACCAGATGGATATAATGCTCATCCCTTAATTCCCATTCAGCCCCAGTAGTTTCATCAATTTAAAAAGAAACTTCTTATAGGCTGCAGTCATTGACCTGGAAAAATGAAAGAAGAAGCCACAAAGTGTGGTTCCAATTCCAGGATGCAGCACTCATTTCATGCTCATCTCATTCAGGTCCCATTCATACCCACAACCCATACAAAGATATAGGCACTCTATTTACTCATTTTATATCACTAAACCTCATACCACAATGATATAAACAGCTATAATATGGAGAAGTTCCACCGCAAAAACAGATTTAGCAATTCTCGCACAAGTCATTCACACAAAATCTACGAAGATACCTATTGATCAAGCTTTTGAAAAGAGAATGCACTCCAGCTTCCCGTAATTTGGGAAACTGTGCTGCATCATTGATGTGAAAACCTCTAGAAGACGTAAAAATTTATGTGGTGAAGAAGGTGGCCAGCCTCAGTTGGTGTTGGTGGGTGTAGTATTGTATTGAGTCAACATTCCGATACCTGAAAGCACTTCAAGAAAGTTGGGGCAACAAGGTTCAATTTTATTTCAGAAAAATCAAAGACCCACAAAAGCACAAGTGGACCAGTCTATCCTTTTTTCGACTTTTCTTTCTCGTAAGAATGTTATTCAGGATAGAATTTCCCTGTGCAAAGACTTTTACAGTCAAAATTATATATAGACCGGTGGAAATATCCCAGGCCAGGAAGAAAGACACCAGGTTCGAGCTGATAAATGATGTCAATTTTTCATTCTGTTGTCTTTTCGCCCTATAGTTCCACTTTCACTGTTATTTTATCACAGCGTGAGTGTTCAGGCAGCTTGCTGAGCAACATAAGAGAAAATCAAAACGGAGACAAGGGAAAAAAAATATGACGAATATAACACCACACGCTACACAACTCCCAGCCAACCAACACATTTGAAATGGAACAATCTACAGGATAATATGCTTGCTTTTCTGTTTGCGATATAATTCCCCACACGTATTTTACCCGGGATGAATACCTAGTCAAAAACGGCAATAAATAGGCATCCATAAAGGAGCTACGAAGTGCGAAAACCAAGTGAGCGCTTTTTCCCTTGATTTTCTTTCCCTTGAGAGTTACATTGTTGATGATGTTTGATTGTTACATTCAGATATTGCTTTGCATTGTACTATAAATCTATCCATACATGTTTGAGGGTAAAAGAAAGTCCTTGTATTATTGTCGAAGAAAAGCCTTGAAAAAGGGGAGAAATGCCTAAAGAAACGGAAAAGGTAGCAAAGGTTGGTTGGATTTTTTTTCTGTGTAGGAGTGTACGCAAGGATGACTGTGAAAGGTATGCTTTTACGCTGAGGATTTCCCATGCAATAGAAAAGAAGGTTGCTTTAATCCTAGAATTTTTTGTTGACTCGATTCTTTCCTTTCTGAATTCGTCGGGAAATCTTAGAGCAATATCAGTAGGATTTTCTTATAAAAATAAATGCCTGCAGCGAGGAAGCAGTCATGGGAGAAAAGAAGGAATGTGAGAAGTTCAAATGTACACTGCACAATTTTAGTGAAGGTGGTTGTGAGAGAACAAGACATACGTTTTGCTCAACATCTTACTGCTCAAGTTGTGAAGACAATCAAAATTAGATGATTGCGCCTCACAAGTCTTTCCCGTCGTTGTTTCCCTTGTTTTTTCTGGGGCTCAGTAAGCAACATTTTCTCTCTTTCTGTTTGCTTTCTTTTTTGGTGGAAGTAAGTAAAATGGGATAGACAACAGAAATGAGAAATCTCTAGAAAGGATGATGAGGAAAAGATTTTCTTCTTATAGAGCCACCGCCAACACATTTCACTACTGGTGAATAGGAGACGTCTTGATAAATGCTTTCTACATTTTCTACCAGTTAAAGTAAGATGTGAGGTGATGTCATAATGTCCATGGAGTAGGATTTTTTTCACTTCGGTAAGCCTTTAATGCAAAAATACACTGTTGGCAAGAATCCTTTTCCTCTTCTCCGTAAAAAGAAGGTTTTTTCTCGGGAAGTGAATCTTTACATTATGGTATTTACACTATGGGAAAATGTCTGACCAACCATAAGAAGTTATCAGTTTATTGCTGTGTATTCTCCTATAATGCTTTAAAGAGATGAGGGCGCAAGATATAGAAATGTGGATATGATGAATGAAAGCGATTGGTATTGCTCACTCATGAGAAAACTCTCTTGCTTAAGTAAGTTATTTCATTTCTCCAAGTGAAGGAATGTGGAACATTTTTTCCTCTTAATATCATCCGTTCTCGATATTGCATTACAGTCGTCGGCATTCATATGCATGTGCATGTATTTGTGTTAATTCCATGTTTCATTTTATCTAGATGTTTCTGGATGTATATTTCGATAATGAATAAAACGACTTTCTTATACTCATTTCCACCAAAATAGTGCGCACCAGCGAAAAGCCAATTTGTTTCCATCAGTCAAAGGCTTGAAGTGTCTTTTCTACAAGGCAACAAGTGAATTGGGCATAAATTAAGTTAGGCGTTTCTATCAAACAGGAGATTGCTTTTATACATTGTTTTCAGATCTAAGTTGTATGATGTCGTGTATTGATGAAGATACATTCAGAAATACTAATATCAATGGTTTTCGCCTTTGAACAGGCATACTAGTAAGTTGGACGTACATAAGGAGAGGTGCCTACGTGCTTGTCAACAATATAACGCGGCGGTTTTTATCGACATCACGAAAACCTCTCCTGTGTCGGAGGAAGCGTAGACAGCAATTATTTTTCTTGAATTATTTTTGATATCCTTCAACCGACAACTGCTACAGGCGCAAGAATATACATTGTACTAGCTGACAGCCCTCGCTTCGATGACGGAGATGCAATAATATGCCGTATTAAACGGATATTAAAAAAAAACTTAACATGCTAGGTAGATAAATCTAATGCTTAAACTGTTTGAACTGCAGGTTACTAACCATTAAAATCCAAGTCAAATTGAGGGGAATTGCTGCTTGCCTTTTACTTAAATGCCTTTTTGGGCGACTGTTGGACTTTGAAAGGAGAGGTTTTTAAATGATTTAGAGCCTATATGCCAATGCTGTTTGACACCCCCAACACCCAGAACTGTTTGATAGAAACAAATTAATACTTCTCGTTTCAGATGATACCATGCATGTAAAATTTACCAACTCTGTGGATCTTAGAAAACAGCAAAATGTAGAGTCGACGAGAAATAAGCATAGTGCTCATCTGGAGCACACAGAAATACAAATGATTTCTATTTGAAATAAAACAAAATATTCTTTTTCCTGGCTCTAAGTCCTATGTCAATACCAAAAATGGGAAAAAGAATTTTAAACATGCCATGGCCGATTTTTCATTTGCTGGTTGATATGAAAAGTTGAAAAGAGGAATGTGAAGCAGAAACTGGAATATTATTTTTTTCTCTTGAAAAATTACAATATGTGCGTATAACATACCCTCCTGCATCACACTTCTCCATTTTTATCACTATACAAAGCCCATTTTCTGTTTTGCAATATGAGATGACTTGGTTGCTCTCATATTTTTGTCATTTATTTGCCAACTTGAAGTAGGCACTTTATAGCATGTGCATAACGTGATAAGACGCGAACTCAAGCCTAGAAAAGGTCTTAGTAAAAGAGGAAAGAAATAATATATGATGGTAAAACAGTAATATGCTTTTTTTAAGATATTGAGAGTTTAGCAGTCTGTGAAATTTCATTTTCAACGCTCTGCTTCATCTTAAATAAATTCGTAGCTGTTGTTAACTCACATTTACTCTTACTCCTCTTCCCACAAAGTGCAGACATGCTAGCATTCTAGCAAAATGAATCTGGCGCTAACAAAGAAATGAAACCGCAAAAACCTATTGAAGAAGATACGTGATACGATTTTATCCATGAGGATTCCCCTGTAACAACTGGAGAAAGTGAACATTTCAGCCGGTAAGACAGCCCCATTTGAACGTAGATGAGATGGGAATGATAAAAAAAGCAGAAATGAGTCAAAGAAAAAACGTGAAAAAGCTTTCACCTCGTCTTCTATTTTGCATTGATGAATGCCGGGAAAATCTCAACCGCAAATGTTACACATCTACCTACCCCACTACAAAGATTCCTTTGCTCTTCCGAAAGTTACGCGTTGTGCCAGATGTTTTCACGTAGGCTTTACTCCTTTTCCTCATTTTTCAAGAAAATAGTATAATTCGTGCAGAAAGAAATTTGTGTTGGGTATGTATGAATACAAAATACTTCAAACGTGTTTGGCTTTTGCGGTTTTCTTTTTCATTTCATTCTATCTACATAAAATCCCGCTGAAATTTACTTTCACATGCAACAGCAATAAGGACTAAAAGCAGTGGACCGTAAAAAGTGAATGAAAGAGGGGGGTTTTGATGTAGAATGTTAATTGGAGGTTCCTCCTTCTCCAAAGAGGTAACTCTTTGCTCTTTTATTGCTGCAAGGAGACTAGAAGGTTAGGCAAAGATGAAGTTTTAATGAAGAAATTTCGACAGTTATTCTGCAAAGTCAAGGTACTTTACCATAAATAATGTGGCGGTCGCTGTATTTAGATAGTCTAGTAGGCATATACATCATGCAGGAACATTTTTTTGCATTGTGTCATGAGTAGATGAAGGTGGAATGCATAAGTGGATACATATATTTACCAGACGTGGGGAGCGTTAAAAGCTGAGATGAATTTTAAAATTGTACTTTCACAAAAGAAGTAAAGCCTCCTCCACACAAAGGCAATGTGGAGAGCCCCACACAGAAGCTCAAATCTTACAGCTGTAGTCTCATAAAGCATTCTAACACAAAGCGGCTCGTGTACACAAGTCAACTTTTTGCCTTGGTCAGAAAGTCGTCCACTGAGATCTATTATGGGTCTTGGTGTAGCACAATTTTTTTTGAACACTTCCCGTTTTCCCTGCAGTTCATTGTAGGTCAGTTGAATAAAAGGAAATTGAGGGAGAGGGCGTCTTCCTCACTTTACTGCACATAAATTGGACCAAAAAGCAGATGTAACATTCGCGATAAAACTTTTAATGCTTTTCATTGTTCTTTATCCATTCTCCCTTTCGGCTTGCTCTTCTCCCACATGGATTTAACAGGGTAGAACGAATCAACGAGGATACAGTCACGATTTATGAAGCACGTAAGTGGATTTCGTAACTTTACGTTTGAAGCGTTTTACCATTTTCGAAAATCGATGGGAAGGTTGCTTTATTACAAGGTTTTACATACATGCTGACAGGTGCGTCAGGGACAGTTTACCTATAGCTAATATTCAAACATTCCTTGACTTTGAAGTTATTGAACTTTATGTTACTGAAGTTTTGGTTGAATATATCGAATTGGATACATAGTTGCAATTTCTATTCTTTAAGCCCTCCAATGAACACAGAAACGGTATGAAGGATTTTATTTATTCCTGGTATCTTAACCATCATTAGAAATCGTGGCCGTTAGGGAGATTCTTGTGACCTTCATATTTGAATTTGTTCAGTCTTATTTTCCGATGTCAAATTATATTACACCAATATATCTTAGAGTTAGGATTTCGAATAACAAGTTCTTGTTAAACTATTCTCAGTATCTCAACTCCCATCGGTGGGTCGAAATCGAAAATGAAGTGTAAATAATAAAATTCCAAGTGTGGAAAACAGTTCAAAAGAACTTGTTAACGTCTAGCGTCTGTCAACAGCTCGTAATCCTATAATATGCACTACCCAGAATACCCTCCATCAAAAAGATTGATACAATGGGATAATATATCAATATATGCATGTCAAATGGTAATGTATATTCACAACAAAAGGACTTTCACTTTCAATAGTTCAATCTAATGCTAAGATTGGATTTTCATTCTCGATACAACAGTATCTAGCAAGCTATACGACATTGAGGCAATCGTAGCAGCCACAGATTTGAGAATTTTTATAATCGACAGAATTCTCCAGTTTAGGGGCGAGCCAATGACAGAAAAAGCGGAGGGTTTACTCTGTCGTGAATTTATCTTCAAAGTGGAGCAGACATTGAAATAAGATTAATGGGCCTGAAGCGGGAATCCCATTAAAGAATGAAGATGAAACAGAGATCTTTTTAACTGGAAAGTGTTTTGAACGATTGAAAATGTTGCGTATTTTATTGGGACCTGTTTTTATAATTTAAAAGTGAACAAGAAGAAGCTGTAATGCCATTGTAGGTACGCTTACGCTTTTTGTCACAAATACCTCGAGATATAGACTCTGGAAAGTCGAATATTGATCAAGAAAAAGGGTGTATGTAAAGTCTTGTTCTTCAGATAACTCTGAAGCTCTTTGATTGATAGGCAACCCAACACCTACGTTAAAGATGTGAAAGTTTTTTTGCCATTGTAGGTACGCTTACGTTTTTTGTCACAAATACCTCGAGATATAGACTCTGGAAAGTCGAATATTGATCAAGAAAAAGGGTGTATGTAAAGTCTTGTTCTTTAGATAACTCTGAAGCTCTTTGATTGATAGGCAACCCAACACCTACGTTAAAGATGTGAAAGTTTTTTCCCCGATATGTTTCTAGAACATTTTAATTTCTTAAACTTGATACATTCGACTCATAAACATATTTAGCTGATGGTGACAACTTGAATGGAAACCTATTTCAAAATAGGATTACTAATGTATGTCCTCTCTGTATCTGCGTGAGTCTCAAGCTTTATTTCTAAGGTAGGAAATGACTTGATCCTCAGTGAGGAGACGAAATGCAAACTGAAGCTTCCTATAAGGTCCAACAAGATGAAAAATATAACAACCATGGTTGTGTTGTTGCATCCTTATTGAAATTTATGTTTCGGGTGCTTTAAGAGGGAACTATTTCCATTTTTCAACGGTCATTCTTCTTTCATCACGATTTGACGACCTAGCATTGCACGTTCTGCAGCTTCCATTATTTCCGAGAACTAGATTAAATTTAAACATCACGTAAATTATTTTAAAGCACAGACAGACAAGGGAGATATAATTAACTAAACTATGTTCCATGAATGAGAAAACAAAAGGATGAGTTTGACATATAATCTTTTATAGAGTAAAACGCCATGTGTAGATTGGATTCAGTTGTTAAGTAAATCCCTCAATTTAAAAGTTTTTAATTCACCCGAGTGTGTGGTATTGTAAGCCAAGATTTTACCAAAACTTTGTGGCAACATTTGTATCTATCCTGAATAGAACCAAACATTATGCAAGTACACATTGATACAAAAGTCTTTCTTGGAAAATCTTCTTAGTGCGTAAACATTCTATACAGCTGTTGGGGGGCACTGAAACTTTTCACTTATGGCTACTGACGTTGAACTTAACTTGAAAGGAAGTTTGAAGCTAAACTTTGTTTGCTTGATATCGACATTTCACAAAGGAATGGTGATATCTTAATATTATACAGGAGTATAACGTTAAAGTTTCCTTTCATGAAATAGGTATATATTTCAACTGTACTACTGACATCTTGTCAAGGTGAAATATGCAATGAACATAACCCTTCCAGCGGATAAACTTTCCCAGGCGTCCTTTTCCTTTGATGGGTGAATCTTTCCTATTACTTTATTTAGCACCCATGAGAAAGCTAACTGGTAACTATTAGACATGTTACAAGACCTTCAATTCAAGTCAGTCTGTGTGTTTTGGCAAGAAATTGAAAAGAATTTAAGCACTTTAATTGCATCAACAGAAAGAAAATTATTCATGAGGAAGACGAAGATTAAACAATATTAATTGCACAAACTTTGCAAACGTACCTACCAATACCAATTCCTGTTAGTTTATTCAGCTAAAACAGCNGTCGCAACAAATGCTTTGTTTAGAATCAGGAAGTAAACTGTCTTTGACGCCACAAATACAATATGCCTTTTCGTTATCCATTCGATTGTGCAATGAATGCAATAGTACTGTCCACCTCCAGGAAGATCGAGATCGAGAGAAATATGTTAGTTCTTCTTTTTGTGTTTGGCTTGGCAGGAGTTATAAACCTTGAAAGGGTAAGTTTAATAGTTTCATAATTTTATTTATTCAGAGTGACAGCGCCGGAACCACTTTTGGCTTCCCGAACCTCTTCTCTGAACAAACTTTTCCTCTAAAATGTGAGGAAATGGTCTTGCAAGACTTGACAAGTAGAGCTATCTTAATGAGCTCATTTTCGCATAGATACACAATACACACTGACACATTTTACCAATTTCTGGCAAGAATTTGATTTCAAAATCCGTACGTAACGTTCTTTCCGTAAATTCCGAGAAATGTTTATTTACTGATATGTTGCTAAGAAATGTCCCCATATCCCAATTTTGTGAATTCAGCCATCAGCCTTGCTAGCATAAACATCGAAGAAAAGTAGCTCCCAGTCCTATAAGAACCCAAGTACAAAATAAACTCTACTTACTTTTATATACACCTTACACCCAAGAAACTTTATACATAATGGCTAACAAAAGGCAGCAGGATTTCTCTGATAATATTGAGTTGGGAAATAAGCGGTCTAAGAAAGGAACTAAAAATTCCGAAATTTCTGGGATCATGGACAAGCTCAACGAAATCAGCACTCAGAATATAGATTTAGCCAAAGATTTTAAATCAATCGAAAAATCAGTTGTAGATTTTAAATCTGAAGTATCCAGATCAATTGACGAATTGAAAAATAACCTCCAAAGTTCAGTGTCACAACAAGACGACAAAGTTCAGTCATTAGAAAATAGATTGGACGCATTCAGTGAGGACATGATCAAAATTCTTAGTGAACAAGACAGACTGAACATCGATCGTGCAAAATTAAACCTTATGCTCCTAGACTGTTTCGAAATATTAAACGAAACTGAACAGGAGCTACTTGCTAAGGTTACTGGTATTATTAACGCAGCAGCGGATAAAGTCGTGCCAATAATACATGCCCGCAGAATCGGAAATCCTAGAAGAAACTTCAATAGACCAATTCGAATTAAATTTGGATCACTGGATGAAAGGAAAACTGCTATAGTAGCAAGAAGCAAAATCCCAAGACCCATGATTCTATGTGACGACCTCCCTTATGAAGTTAGACAAGACCATAAAGCACTGAAATCCACACTGGAAAACTTCTCCTCCGATCACCCAGAGGAAAGAACAAAAATAAATTTCTTTAGAAGAAGCATTTTAACTGGAGACAAAATAATAACAATAATTCATGGCCACAAAATTGAAAAAGCTGCGGAAGAATATGAAATCCAAAGATTGTTTCCAACCAGAGAACGACCTCCCAGACAGGATCAAACAAAAGCAAGTGGGAATCTAAACAGACACCAAGACATAGATCTTCAAGCATCAGGAATAACCAACCCAGCTCAAACATCGCCACCGCCAGCTATCGCCCACTCGTCCCGAACTCTGACTGAGAATTTAAATGGAAGTAAAAGCATCTCGAACTTGCCAATTAGGTCGACATCTGCACATGCAAATAAGCCGTCTTTTTTAATCAATCCTCATCACCAAGCAAAAAAGAAAACGGGTCATATATAAAAATTGGGCATCTAAATTGCCAATCCGTAAGAAATAAACGCATGCAAATTGAATATATTGTACATAGCATGGATTTTGACATTTTCTGTATATCTGAAAGCTGGTTGAAGCAAACAGACAACTACACACCCCCTAAGGGCTATTGTATATATAGAAAAGACGGAGGCACGAAGAAATTGGGCGTATTAATTTTAATTAGAGAATCTTTCAAAGTCAATGAAATCCATTTTGACGACCTTCCTAATAATGATAACGTTGAGTATTTAATCCTAAAATGTCAGGTTGATTTTAACAAAGCATTTTATATTGCCTGCATATATAGACATCCAATCTACCAAAAGATATCCCTAAAAGCTGATATGAATTTTCTAGAAAAAATGTTTAACCGTTGTGCTGAAGCTGGGAAGACTATATTAGCCATAGGGGATTTTAATATAAGACATGAATACACTGCCCAGCTAAATAACATGTTAAATAGATTAAAATTAAGTCAACTAATTGAAGAGCCTACAAGAGGCGACCAAATTCTAGATCTGATTATAACAAACTCAAAAGAAAAGATTGTACACAACTCAGTAATGAATGCTCACGTGGCTGATCACCTTCTTATAGAATGCACAATTGATGTGAAGAGACCAAAGCCACCCAAAGTGACTGTGCCATACCGTAGACTGCATAACGTAAATGAGAATATAATAAGCTTAGCATTCAATCATGCACCACTAAATCTAGAACCTGATCACCTGTTAGCATACACTGCCCATAGTATCTCTGCTATTTTCAATGCACACGCTCCACTACAATTCAAATCATTTTACAAGCGGCACGCTAAAGTAAATATTTCACATCAAACGAGAGCTATCTTAAAACAACGCGACATACAATTTAGCATATATAAGAGTAAACCATCGTTGTTGCAGCTAGAGACATATAAGTCTCTCAAGAAAAAAGCCAAACGTGCTATACTGTACGATGCCTATAATAACCTTAAAGAGGAAGTTAAACAGAAAGGCTTCTGGGGGGCGATTCGGAGATTTGTAGCTAAACCAGAACCTATAAAGATATCATTATCTCCACAGCAGATCAACGAACATTTTGTCAGGCAGCAATGGTAATATTTTACTACCTGCTATACCTACTTCACTCACTACTATTAAAAATACGTTTGAATTCTCTGAGCTCAATGCACAAAGGATTATTAAGGCATGGAAAGATATGAAGAAAAAATCGTCAAAAACTGTCGACACGATGGACCTTTCTCCTAAAATGCTAGATATTTGTATGGCGTCTTACAATTTTTGTGTGCACCTAGCTAGTGTATACAATAGTTTTATTCGTACAAAACAAATTCCAAGTGTACTAAAATGTGCACGTGTAGTTCCAATTCCAAAAATTAAAAATCCAACATCCCCAAATGATATGCGTCCCATATCAATACAGTGTATCTTACTAAAATTATTCGAAAAATGTCTCATGCACCAAATAGGGCCTTTTATCT
>JAHZNA010005476.1:0-11525 GCA_027743935.1 Sinodicranocentrus sp. ZH6 | reverse complement strand
TGTATTGTAGGAACGTATTATTTATGCCGCATCCACATTCTTAATTTACATAATCATACCTTCCAGAAATAGGAGTACCCATAGGAGTTGGAGTCTCTTCAATATCACCCAAGGAGTTGTGTACTTTCTGATAAATTTAAATGTCAATTTTCTTATTAATATTAGATATTGTCAGGCAGTGTAGTTAATGATGTAGCGAGCCATGATAAAGTAATAACTACTTCAACGTAGAATATTTTCATCTTAATAATAAGTAAAATCAAGTCTCTCTCCCTAGTAAAAAATGCTAGTACATTAAAATTTCGCTAAGAATTGAGAAAAAATTAAAAGGCTGTAAACATGCAAAAATGAGTTCAATATTTCACACCATGCATCGAATCATCTACCATTCACTACCAGTAACAACACAATAGCAAGTGGCGTCGATTTACAAACTACATATTTCTAATTATTAGAATAAAGATGGGATATTATACCAGAGTATATTTAAGGTATATGATGTATGCATGTAATATATCTAACTTTTTGCCGGACTGACTAAACTCAACAGAAGAAAGGTCTCCTGCCATGTCATTAGAATTAATGAGGACGAAGATGATGTATGATACTATGATGAGTACCTACACACTCCTATTCAAAACCCATCAAACATCATACAAATGTTTACAAAATTGGATAGCTAGACATGGATCATGTGATTACAAATATTCGGTTTCAATTGCAATTCACAACGAAATATAAAATTACAGCCTTTGAAACAACCAAACCTTCCCATTTTCTGAATATGCGAACATCTCATGAAAAGTCATGAATTACAGCAGAGCAGTAGCCCGTTTCAATTTAAATGAGCTGCAATGCAATATATTATTCAAAGTAAATAAGCATAAATATCTTGATGTGTTTTTGCATGTAATACTCCAGAGAATCGATCGTTCACGTTTGAAAAATTCCTCACATTCTCCAACTGAGGGAACCTGAAATCAAACATCAGTTTAAAGAAATCCACTACAGTTCAAAAATTACCTCCATTTGGAATTTTATTTCGTGAAATCCGACTCTAACAATCGTAAATTACACCAAAAAAATAAACTTCTAAAATAACATAGGCAGGTGTGCTATATTGCAACACTTCAAGAGCAAAATAGCTACAGCAGTTTAATTCAAATTTAAAATTATGCATCCAGCAAGCGTCTAATCTCATATTTCTTATTCTGGCTGAAAACACTAGTTTTCTATGAGAATAACATGCAGGAATGTATTTTCCATACACAGGTCCCGTGAGAACATTTTTGCTGGTTGAGTGACCATTAACCAAGCCCTTGGAATAGCCCAAAGCTAGAGCAAACGAGAATTTTGTGTCTAAGTGGTACATGTGGATATAAGAGTGAGAGCTTATTAGCAGCACAAATATCACATATCTATCTTTATACTAGTGCATTGAATATGTATGAAAGTGAAATGTATTTATATTAGCATTTAAGAGTAAAGCTGGTGAGGTGAGGAAGGTGAAGGCAAAATTCTAGAACCTGATCCATCACACGTACGACTCGTACGACCATTCAGCTAACACTATTTTTTTAAAGCCGTTAAAACTAGAACCTTGTTAGAAGTGGTTGTAAGAATTGAAGCTAATTTCGTTCTCACGTGGTGAGAGCACCTTGTTTATTTCCCAAGAAAGAGACAGTCAGCGGAGCATTAAAAATAGTACACTTCTCAGCCAGCCATCATCATCTGAAGCAACTAGACTAGACATATATAACGACAGTATTTTTATGCATTTTATCACGGCAAATAAATGTAGCGATGGCTCGAAAATAAATTAATCTCGATATTTGGATTATGCTCAGTATTCAAGATGGAAGAGTTCCAGATAAATCAAAGAAAACTATTATAATTAATTTTTCAACTTTCCTCAAAAAAATAATAGATTGCAAGCGAACAAACTATTATTCCCCGACAGATAAGAATTTTCCTTGTATTATTTGCCAATTTCACGCTGTTCTCACAAAATCATCTATTATTTTCGGGCTTTTCCAACTGTTAGAGTTACTCTGTATTTTTTCCCTCAATAATAACTGATTCGAGATTTCAAAGAAGCTGATTATTCAATCTTTTATATTGTCGGGAAGACCCCAAAGTACCTCTCATAGTTTTCATAATTCTGTAAAACTAATTCAGCAGTCAAGTTTGACACGTGAGGGAACAATACAAATATGTTCTGAGAAGTATCAAATGATTATTAGCAAGCAAAGCATTCATCGGCTTTGATTGAGCTAGAATACAGCCTTCCGAATCTTTGTCTAAGAGGATCTATGAACGCACATTTTATTTCCATGTTTGCGTGAAGGAAATGAAACGATAGCATTTTATTCTATTGTCAGAATTTTTCTTGTGCAACTTCTGTTATTAAGCTTTCAAAGCGCTTATGAACTCTAGTATCTCACTTGGATCGGCTCAGCATACATTAAATTTCAGAGATGATTGCACGATTCCTTAAGTTCCTTACTAATCAAACAAAATAGACCAATGAAAGGTTGCTGGAATTCAACATTATGTATTTTTCATGACGGTACAAGAATTTGCAGTATACATTATGGGAAAAGAGCAATGTGCTATGTGCTCATACTCAGCATGAAAGTTAACCCTGGCTATTGCATTGCATATAGATGTAATTATATTATTTTTTAGCTGTCGCTTCTCACTTGCCAAAACAACAATGGGCAGCTGGCGATAAATGCAAAGTTAATGAGTATGAGGACAACTTGAATAAATTTTGGCATATATCTACATAAAAATCTATATCTTTACCCTTAATGCTCTATAAAACTGAGAGTTACCTCTGAATATTATACAAAGGAATGGATACGTTTAACAAATGCAGCAAATTTATTTCATCACGGTTATTTAAGTTAGTAATAGCCATTAGCTTTGTTTGTCTGCTGTCAATTAATGAACTTGTCATGGTTGACGTGTCGTATCTCTAAACAAAATATATACCGCTTAAACAAGCATTTAGTTCTCCAATTAAATGATCGTTAGGGGAAAATGACATGACATCTGAATCCTTTAACCATGCCGCTGACAACTACACTCGAATCATCTGATGATGTATCGTAGATCGTTCAATGTCGCATGGTTTTAGCTCGGGTAATTTGCACATCGTATGCATTGTATAAGCTTCGATCTAAATAACTAAGATATCTTAACAACCTGTGAATAAACGCGTAAGCTGTCTTACCTGTGGGAGAAATGTACTGAAGTTGTGAGCGGAGCTATCAAAGTTAACGAAAATTTCAGTTCCATCATCCCCCTCCAGCCCAAGATCGCCTCCAGATGATTCTTCCATTGTATCAAGTTCCCCCAAGAACATACTATTCTCCTACCTACAACTAGAAGTACTCGTCACAGTAGTGCAGTATCAAGGATCCAATACACAGAACTCCACAAAGGTTCGACCTATACAAAAAATAATAAAAACAAGTTTTAATGGCTCTTCTCTTTTTGAAAAATCCATTTCAGTCTGGGATATCCCTATCCCAAAATAAATATCATACTTGCCAGACGTAGACATATTTGTTATATGCGTAGATAAATATATCAAAACAAATGTATACTACTTTTTGAGTTTTAGGAATCGAGTTCCTTCTAACAGCCAAGAGCAGGGAACTTATCAACTCAATGATTTAAAATTACACGAATGTATTTGAGTTTTTCATCTAACAATATTGTAGAAGGCATGTAGGTAGGTAGGCGGCAGCTAGTAAAGTAAGCAATCGAGATTCTGAGAATAACGACTTAACTTCATCGAATAGCTTCTCAGAGACAACAAAAAAGTTCCTTGCAGCTTATCAATTTATTAATAAAAATATGATTTGATAACAGGCTCAACCTTAACCTTGGCGGAATTTGCTAATCTTTGATGAAATGATTTATTTTCCAAAACAAATATAAAAAGCAGGCTAAAGTTGTCCTTCGTGGAGAAGTATTAGTTTCATATACAGCGGCTCACCGACTGGATTACTTTTCTGAAAATAAAACTCTTAAATCAAAGGTAACGAAACGACCCCTCATCAAGATGAGTAAAGAAAGAGTCATGCATACAAATTCAGCTGAATGTTCTCTGGTTAAACAGTTTTAAAAAATAAAAGCATTTTTTTCGTAGCAATATTTTTTTACAAAGTGGGCTCTGGCTCTGGATTTATGCTGTGTATACTTAAGTAGTTTTAAGAAGTCCCTCCCTAAATACTTTCAAATCTTTGGGTTCTCAAATGAAACCTTAAGTAATATTTTGCACATCGCCGCGCCGGTCGTCGTCGATTTTTTGCTCGTCTTTTTTTATTTATCAATCAATCAATCAGGATTCTGTTGAGTTTCTGTAGTTATTAGAGAGGAGGGGACACAGTTTACAGTTTTTTAAAGCTGCTCTGGTTTGCCGGCTGACGCTAGTGGAGTGGAGCTTTACCCAACGACTCAAATAAATTACAAGGCAGAAGTGTTTACGATAAGTACACGTTAAGTAATGCAAGAAACATTGGTGTGAACAAACAAACAAGCTCATATACAAATCCACTAACGTATCACCCCACAAATGCATGAAGTTGTTAATGTTTGTATCTAAAAAATTCAAGCAAATCAACAGACGATTGGCGTACAGCGAAAGAAAAGGTCATGTCAGCAGAACTGTACAACTGAACTCTACAACTTATCATCACTCTTCTTCAGCAATTTATTACTTCATAAGTTAAGTTTTAAGAGTTCAAGTAAAGTAAGTATTGATCAAGTTCGAGTTGCGTTTTACGTGAATTTAGAGTATCAGCATATCGAGATAAGACTTTTAAATGATGGTAAACGTCAGTATTATATATAGNAGCAGAACTGTACAACTGAACTCTACAACTTATCATCACTCTTCTTCAGCAATTTATTACTTCATAAGTTAAGTTTTAAGAGTTCAAGTAAAGTAAGTATTGATCGAGTTCGAGTTGCGTTTTACGTGAATTTAGAGTATCAGCATATCGAGATAAGACTTTTAAATGATGGTAAACGTCAGTATTATATATAGCGCGTTAGGAAACAGGCTCCAAAAATTACAGACGAATTAAATATAAGCAAGTTAAATAAAATGTACTATTACCCAAACTAATGCGAATCCAGCTAACCTAACCTAATGTAATTTTGACAAAATATTTTGTACACTAACTAATGACTAACCACTTGATAATAGAATGACACGTCCCTTGCCATTACTGTAATAAATAAATATTAACGTACTTTTTCAATTTTTAGGTTTAAACGGGTTGTGTAATGTGCAAAATAAATATTATGTTTATCGTTTTATCATGAACTCTGGTCTGCTAAGTTCATAAGAAGCACGATAAAAACACAAAAACTTATGCGTATGCGTAAGACAAGTACATACACCAAATGGTATTATATAGCTAGTTCTATATATTGGTAAATACGAATCGGGTTTGGAAGTAAGTAACTAATGATTTTACTCAAAATGTATAGGTCTAGTCCAGTTATATTATAATTAATACAGAAAAACATAATGCCAAAGCCAGACTTATACATGAAGTAAGATTTACGGTCCAGTCACACCCCAGTCCAACAAAAACAGACGACCTTACTCAAACTCAAACCTATGACAGCTCAACTCGAACATGCTTTCACGTCCAAAGAGCACTTGTCAAGTTTATGCCTTAGTGCAGGTTTTTATGCGTGATACTTATTTCATCAAAAATATGTTTACTGGTCAATCATGAGCTATGATGAATCATAAATTTGTTTATATCAACATAAGATAGAATTAATATAATCCTTAATCCTACGCCTGGATTTTACAAGTTTCTGTTTCCTCCTAGGTGTGTAACGTACCTATGTAATATGTGCAGTTCATGGGTTCAATCTTATTAAGGCAGGTTGACAATCAAAGGTTTAGAAAATAAAAGTGAAGGACTTCCTGGCATACAATATGCATTTCGTTTTTTTAAATAGTAACCCTATACCATTACAGAAACGACAAAAAATCAGTCGCTATTGTAAATCGAAAGAAAAATCACTAACATAGACCATCTACATCGTTATCATCAACCAGTTCAAAAATTAATGAGCTAAGACTTCCTTATTGGGATGGATTCATTTTTCTTGAAGAGTGAAATCAGTTCAACTGTTCAACAAGCATATTAGATTTGAACCTTATCGGGTATATTGTTTGTTTTAGTGATGTACAGGTATATTGCCGTTGCCACCCTTCACACATTTACAATAATTCACAACTGTTAAATAATTAAAATGTTTATTGCCAAATTTGAATATGATTACTTATTACTACACATAGTAAGTTTGGATAAATACGTGTTGTGTTGGTGTTGGTAAAAGTAGCCGTTATAGTTTTCTTATGCATAATAATAAGCTCTTTAAATCCCTTCCATTTGACATTTAAAATATTACTACAGAAATATCTGTCAAAAATATACCACACTAGTAGACGGCACTGACGCATACTATGACCATATTATATAGTAAAACAAGTAGAGCATTGGTTCATATACAGTTTTAATGTCGAGTGTTTATAACTTCTTTGCGCAATTTTTTTAATCTGTTTTTTCTGTGTGCAAGTCGTTAATATGTATCTAAATAGTGGATGCATATGCTCTTAATTAAAAAACATGACACTTTACAAGCAGACGATGTTTTTGCTCAGGTTTGTGGATTGTAATGGATAAAAACTAAAACTTTCATTTCTAATTCATTTCGATTTAAAATGATGAAATGCGAACGCATCCAGGGCATCTATATTGTTGCTGTACAATATCCGGTTAAGCAGTACCTATGGTACTCGTGTAATCAAGGATTGGAATGACGACCGAATTTCCTTCACTTGAAGAAATATGGAGCAACCAAACACTCATGCATGAATTAATTCTTTTTGTTTGCTCTATAAGGATGATGATCAGCCAGAAAAGTTTTCTCATATGCAGAAAAAGGCGTCGTTCCAGTTTGGGACAAACTCTACATGAAAGTTCCTATGAAGCCTTCCAGATATCCACAGTTCAGTGAAGCTGGATGAAATTACTGTGAATACTTTACCTTACTACACCACACAAACATTTCAAATCCAATATGATATCCGCCTCTTTCGCAAATTATTTAGGTGGCGTTGCCTCAACTTTTGTTTGTCTTTCCAAGTGAGAAGAAAAGTTGATCAATGATCCCCCCATCAATTAATGCTTCCAGACAACTGCGGGTATGGTTTGGACATGGAAAGCCTAAAGCCTACATAAATTTTAGCACGCCAACCCACGTAAAAACTTTCAAGGCAGAATAAATCTTTTCCTCAACAAATAAACCCTTGCTTTGGAAGATTTTTATACGTAGTACTCTCTGTAATGGGTAAATTTTCATACATGATCATACCTTAAAATAAAAGCAAGTCTTCAACCATAGCGGATATGATCAAGTCCGCTATGCTTCAACAATAATGTCAACCAAACGGTATCTTGTATTGTGTGGTTGACAGTTACGCACATGTATGTAAGTAAATCATATAAAATTGTCAACTTCGAAACTGACATTACATTAAACTAACAACGTGGTCGGTCAATCGGCAGCTAGACATGAAATATCAAACATGGCCAATTTGCTGTCAGGGACAGATACTTACACATTGTCTTTAAACAGTTGGAGTTCCAGTTGGGCATTTAGCTCACACTCACACAAAAGTCAATGCTCGGCAAAAAAAATTACACGAGGAAAGAACCCATGTTGGTTTACAATTAATGGTATTACTTAAGAATCCTACCGCATGCCTAAAGTCCTGCAAAAGTGTCCTGGGTTCCTGGTATGGGATCACATGAGAATAATATACCAATTACCTACACCTATCTATATACAATACTACATGCGCATTCCTCCGTAAGCACACTTGCCCTCTCAGCCTCTCAGGCCTTTCCAAGAGACCAAGACCTTTTGTTGTGTGTGATAATAATATATATAGGATCGCTAGCTCGTTCTTGCTTGGGACACCGTTGTTTAACGTGGGATTTAATTTTGCATAATTTATTTACCTTCTCGATATGTTTCCCCTAAAACCATATCTGAAAGTCGCTGGGCAAAGTGAGCCATAGAGGCTTGTGGGTGGTAAAATAGACGACATGCAAGTGACGCTAAGAAAATGCAGCAATGCGTGTCAGCATCTTCTGTACATTATTGCAGCCCTATAATCTGACTTCTTTCATCTTCTCCCAAACCTGTACTTTTGGACATCTAGCATCTAGGAGCAGTTACCTTTCTCTGTTCATGTACTTCTTTTGTACAGAAAGCAAATTCTGAGATTTTTTGCAGAAACACAAACGACAGTCTGACTTGTATTCCCACATCTCCCTTCCATGTATTTTCAGTGTCTCTTAACACTTGTAATGAACTTTAAGTATATATCTGTGGGGTTTACAAATATGAGCGAAACTAAAAAAATGTTTGTTTTACTTACTTATTATTCATGAAGATCTGTTTATGAATGAAAAGACGATGACTTTTCTTGGCCGCTCTTTCACTAGAGGTTATGAGGAATAGCTTGAAATTCTGTGGCTTTTTTTAAGTTGTTTGCGTTGCTTAATACTTTTCCCTTAGTAGTCAGTCGTTTATCTGGATTACCGTGTATAACTTTAATAATATACTTGATGCGGAATGAAGTTATTCCAGGGACACAAGTGGAATCACGTACTTAGTGTTCTACAAGTGGGTAATAAAGTGTGCTTTAAAGATTTCCGTCCTGTCAACACTATGCCACCGGAAGAAATTATGAAAGGGAATATTCTGGTTTATTGAAAAGTCTGCAGTGAAACCATTAAAATACACAACCACCCAATTCACAATTTTTCGAACATTAAAATTCGACAGAATATTGGAATAAATTTTTTGATTGCATGCAAGTTTTTTTGTATTTAACCTGGTAGTCGGTTGCAAAATCCTTGAATTAATAAGAACTTGGCACAAGCTTGCACGCACATTTATTGTTACATAGCTTTTTGAAATCTTGTGTTTTGGCAGTCAGTAGACGAATTTTTTCGTATTCATGTTTAAATATCATCACTTGAACAGTATATCACTTTAATACATGTAGTTGTACAATATATTATTGTGTTGATGCTCAGTGACAAATACGACACCAACAGCGCAACTTTGTATTTCTTGGGATTTTTGCATTCAATTAGGTGAGTCGTGTTTACACGGTTGACACGTTACAAATTACTTCTTGGTGAAGGGCGTCAAATCAGAAATTAAACTTCAGAATGAAAATTTTCGATCATCTCTGAATTACACGGGAAATTAATTCTTTTTCAATGCCAGTTTAAACTTTCAATATGGGGTATTGCGTAACACCAGCTAAATGTGCACAGCATTGCATAAACATGTATCACATCACATTTCAGATCAAGAAAACTCTGGATCTGGGCAACGTCAACGTGCGTGGGTTCATTTTAAATTGTTCATCGGATTTCCTATCATGTAATATTTTAGTGGGAATGAGATAAGGAGATACTCATGCTTTACGTGACTGTAATCAGACTGAATGAACTCTTATGTGTTACAGTTTCAGACATTATTTGATAATATAGTCAAAACAAACAGAAACTTATCATTAGTTACTGCGTTAAACGCCAAAATGGACTGACACAATATAATGAGTACGCAAGTATTAAAATACCGGATTTGTTTTATCACTTATAACTTCCGCACACAAGAATCCTAGTTCACCGGTATTCCGAAAATTCATGAAAGCATTAAAATTCTCCTGCACGCCTGTTTGTGTTTTTGACATTGTTTTTGAAAACATTAAAATTATGCATACTGGTTTACTTTTTTTAAAAACAAAGTTGTAGGAAAGTCGAATTTTCGTGACTTAAAAACAAGATGCACTTTTTATTAATCCTTGTGACGACGATGCAAAAAAAAGTAAACCAGAAGTTCAGTAAATGCTCAACGGATTTATATATTCAAATCACACAGTATGAAAGTATTTCTTAACAAACAACTTCGTATGTCACTTTGTCTTTAAATTCACCCCGGCGGTAACCTTCTCCGACTTGATGGTAAATCTGTGTAAAAGTTTGTTCATATTTACGTATGCAATTTGTCAGCTATCTCTTCAACAAGGAAACTCTTGAGGCGTGATTTTGATAAATAAAGTCTTGGAATATCACTTCACTGTCCTCGAGATTTCAAGTTTGTCAGAGACAACTTATTCTAATCCAAGCTGTAAATTTAAATTCGTTTTAAAAGGTGATGATATTTTGGGAAATCTCTCGGGTTGAGAACTGGTACAAGTACAGGGGCATCACAAAAACGTGTGTACACATGTATGTCAAACGTCTCCTATAGCTAACTCGTATAACTCACACCACGTCTTACTTTGCAACTTTGTCGTCCTTTCTTGGACTGACGCGAAGAAATCAGTTTGGTCGGACGCCTTTGGATGTTACACAATTTTTACGAGATTACATTTTCTCTTTTAAAATGTATGTATGTGATGTGACACAGCTGAAAACAAGAGAAGAAAATTACGATCTTGACAAGAGACACAGCAGGTGGAAATGAACTCCACGTTTTTTATATGCAGAGAATAAACTATATATATGTTGAACGTGTCCTGTGTTTTTGTTAAACTTGAGCCAGTAGTCGTTTAGGATAACCCCCAACCAAGCTCAACTGAACTCACTTTCAGCGACTTCAGCTTCATATCTTCACTCGCCAGACTTTTCTGGGCAAATGCATAGAAGCAAATGTACGCACTTGAAGTGGATGGCTCATGTTTTGTATGAAATAAGCTGTATGAGAATGAGAACTATTCACACAGTTTACATCTGTACTTCTCTATAGTAGAGCGAGCCAGAGCGCGAGCGAATGGCATGATGCTCATCATATCATACACAGCACCACTATTTTGTGCTGTAGTCCACTATCAAGTATCACAGAATTTTGGCAAAATGATATGATGTTATATTGTTGAGGAACAAGAGACTTTGGAGCAAACGCAAGCAGCGATCCAGCCAACTCATTTACTATTTTGTTATTAATTACTCTGACCAACTCATTTACGAAATGCAACATGCAACACGAGTATATCTTTTACACACTTGCATTAAATAAATTTGATTCAATAATCATGTGCAGAGATGTAGTATCATGTAGCGTATTTATTCAACTGGTTTATCATGCAAGATATATGCTGTTAAACCAGTCTTGATGATAGGATCGTCCTGTGGTGCTCGTCTCTGTTTAGGCAAAACTGCAACTACACTATTAACCACAAAACAAGGGCATTTGTTTTGTAAGTGCGTATTTTCACAAACAAAGATGTACTTCCTGACACCAAACAGTCAAACTTTGTACAAATTCTAATTGAATTGCTCCTTATGCTCTTTCATTCTTTCTTATATCTTTTCTCATGGTAAACTTATATGGCATCAAATTAATGTCTTCACCACTTACTGGAGCCGGAGCACTTGTACAGTTTGGAGCAC
>JAHZNA010005475.1:0-19991 GCA_027743935.1 Sinodicranocentrus sp. ZH6 | reverse complement strand
GCAAGAGAAAGACAGGGACAGCTAGATATAATATAGAAAAAACACAAATGTTTCTTCCTTCTTCATCTTACGGTCAACTTATCTCTCTTGTCAAGACTTCGCAAGTAACTTCTGTATGCAGTTCACATAATAGTTGTAGCACACTAATAGTACTATATGTAAAATATATATGATATATAATAAAGTCAAAGGTAAGTTCACAACAACATGATCTGTATTGTTTTCTCCAAGATTATGAGCGTTGTGTCACAGGAGCATGAAATTATGGCCTGTCACATTGTTGCATTCATTTATCTTCTCATAATATGCTTGGCTTGTTTTTGGCTTTTACTGGTTTCCTTTTGGTGTTTGCGATCAAGGCTTTGTTCTTAAAGAAAGGGGTTGCTTTTCGCATTAAAAAATAAATAGGAAGCAGGAGCAGAAGACACACGAATCCGCTTACTGTAAAAAGTTTTCAAAGTTGGTAAGCTCACATATTTCTACGGAAGGAGCATAATTTTACACACCACATTATGCATGACGAAGTTGTAGAACATAAACTACATGCATTGCTGCAAGGATGAGGTAAGAATCGCCACTGGAATCTGACGAACGAGATTTTTCCCATTTCATGGGAAACACGATCTGTCTTCTGGTAATCATGGCTCACAGTATGTGTACCGTGATCTCTTTCTCTTTTTAAGTAGACAGGAGTAACAACATATTTCATGTTTTGTCCGAGTAATGTATACGTGTGTAAGATTCGTTTCATTACTCGTGAATATTTTTGAGTGTATGTTGATGTGGATAGGGAATTATGCCAACAGCGAAGGAGTGCGCATTGCAATTTTTGTACATTTTGCGTGCTCATGTTTATGACTTGGAGGTGAAAGAAATGAATGAATTTAAACTTGACATGTACACTGGTTGCATACGAAATTAGTAAAATGGCAATTTTGTTATCAAAATCACAGTGCCACTACCGTGGCCGGTGGATTTTCAGATATTTTTTTCTGTTATCTTCGTATACATCCGCAGGTTACAGTAAGTAATTGTAAATGTGCGTGCTGTGGACATTCACTGATGTTCAACTGGGATGCACAGCTAGATTCCGGTTGACTAGAAGCAATCAAATCACATACAAATAATAATGATGTGGTCATGCATGCAAGAGGATTTACATGTATGACGGTAACTTACACATATATTAAACGGGATGGGTAAAACATAATGTTCTTTTGTTCACTGAAACGATTTATTTGACAGCTGAAACGATATTAAATGAGCCTAGTTCAGCTTGTCACAGGATTCAACTGATTCACTAATTTATAATTTTTTTCCAAATAATACCCTTAAGAGTTTACACGAAACAAATGATACGGATCGTTAAGTAGTAAATGACTTCCGTCTTTTTTGGCATTGTTCCTTGTTACCTTGTCTTTTTTAATGTGCGTACGATTAGGACATATGAGTACACAGCTCTTTCGGCAACGCTAATATCTTCCTTCTTCAAAAAACGATTAAGGGTGGACTCAATCGAAAGATTCATAGTGGACCGCAACACGCAGAGGTTACAATTTACATAGTATCATCTGACAATGAGTAAAATGTACCGTACGACTCTCCGATATTTGCAATAAATAGGGGACAGCTGCAAGAAAATCATCTTAAAGTGTTGCTGACAAAGAAGTTTTTATTACATGACACAAAACGTACAATGGAGCGTTGCACATTGTGAAAAATTGGGAAAGTTGTAATGGATGATACGCTTTCCTTCTACTTACTTAAATCCATTGTGGAGCCATATGTCATGAGGAACACGATATTTCTTGCAGCCGCTCTTGATCGTTGGCAGATTACTGTGCACGATCAGACCAAGGCATCCAATTACGGTTGCTGACCAATAGGCAAAAACCACAGGAGGAATTTCAGCCAAACCAATTTCTCTGTGTGTATTTCTAATTCAGGTAAAGAAAATCCTGCGCATAAAAAATTGGACGTAGATGTAAAACTGCATGATCTCCGTTCGTCGGGGAACATTACTCATGTTTGTATTATAGCTTTCAACTTTCATATTATGACATATTATCTATCTAATCGACTCCACATGAACTTGAACATAATTCATGCAGTTTCATTTATCATTTGTCATTGAGAAAAAATGTGTAATCTTATTCAGCTAATAAAGTACATTTGCAAAGTACCCTAAACTCTCAATGCATGCATAATTTTTCTAAAATTGAAAAGCCTTACATGTGGCACGTAGTAAATTGGTTTAAACTTATAACAACTACGGAAGAAGCAGGTTTGTTTTTGAACAAATCTGGATGTTATCTGTGTGACATACATCCTAAAGCATTGGGGCACAGGTAGTTTATAAATACTAACATTATTATTGCAAAATACTCACATATGAAATTCTCAAAGGTCCAAAGAAGGAATTGGTAACTCTTTAGCAGCGACCTTTAGAAGGTCACATCGTGTTTGCCAACGCATCATCATGAAACACTAATTACTAACATTATTATTTCAAAATACTCACATATGAAATTCTCAAAGGTCCAAAGAAGGAATTGGTAACTCTTTAGCAGCGACCTTTAGAAGGTCACATCGTGTTTGCCAACGCATCATCATGAAACACTAAAGAATTATATCCCTTTGACCATCTCTTATGCATACATTACCTAGATTTACACCTCTCATTATGAAAGTATGAAAAATCTCCCTTTCGCAAATCCTGCTCCTGTAGATATCATCTCTAAAAACCAAGTTGGCACAACACTGCTGAATATTATGAACTTGACGAAATAAATCACATCAACACTCATATATCATACCGATTGCACACATATAGAAGATAGTTTACATATGTTTATTCAAGAAGAAGCTGCCTGAATTTTCGGCTGCACCACCAATGCCATTAAATAAAGAAAAGGTTCAACCAGTGACGACACACTCCTTCATTACGTCGAACGAGTTTAATCAGATAAGCCAGCGACATATCCGTACAAATTATGAAGGATCTAATAACACCTATTAAAACATACATACATAAACCACCACCACCACAGATACAATAGCAGTGATGCATGACCATCAAAAATTACTTTTTATGAACGAGAGCTTAGCCATGGAATTAGTTTATCATGGGACGCGATCAGCATAAGCAAAAATTAATAAGTCTTTTAGCAAGGAACTGTGAACGATCCTTTAGTGGTCGAATAGAAGCTACAAGACACTTATCCAATTCAGTTTACAATAACTCATTATTCTTTTTCAACACCCATCTTCTCGTGTACTCTCTTCTACGTCGTGCATATTGGTAAATAATAATCATACTTTCATTACAAACCTCTTCTCGATAGGTTCACACCTGCCTTTTTTGTGTAATAAAGATGCATTCCTCTGCAAACTAATAAAACACATAAAAATGCAATTTGTTCACGTAGCCCAGCCACACACTGTTTACAGTCTGCAGTACTGCTTCAATACTTGTTAAACACGACAAAACATATAAGACAGAGTGAATGAATAACCGCCTACAAATTATGTACATAGGTATACTCTCATGAGTTTGAACTTTGATGTAAGCCCTCATCAAGCTTTTCCACATCATTTACTCTCAGATAGAAATTAAAAGATTCCAATGCCAAGCCCATAACGTCTACTTAATGATTATACTACATCCAGCGTAACAGGAAGAGGATACGTATACTTGAAGGTTGTGTGCACACATAGCAAAAACAGCTATAACCCAACATCGTTAGTATGAGATGATCTAGTTTATTTCTCAGACTTGAACATGTAAAGTTCACACCCTGGTCAATAAAGAGACTGAAAAGACGGAACTAAGCTGTCAGCATCATCATCCAGAAAACGAGATCATCACGATTAAGCAATAACATTCTTAGTCGAGTTTTAACCTTCATATGATTAGCGCTGCTACACATATAAGCATATTCGCTATAAAAACGAGTGTAGGCAATATATTTATGAGCTGTACTCTTGCTAATGGTTATACTCCGTAGTTTACATTTTTCTTTGCAATTTCATTGATGCACGATGTATTCACGCTACACAACATGATTTTGTGTAAAATCGTCATATGACAGGTCTCAGCTTGCCGTTACCACTGTCAAACGGCGGTTGAAAAACCAATCAAATATATTGTCTAATATAGTGAAAGGTCCCTGTACCGAACTGTGATGCCTATACACATGCATATATTAACGAAAAATTCGAATCCCTCCGTTGTTCATACTACACAGCACGTCTTCTACAAATGATTTGACTTTTCCTGACTCCCACATGCAAGTCTCCGAGCACAAACCAATTTACCATGAGCAATCTAAAATCAAAGAGGAAGCGCTTTAAACAACTGTAATAGCAAAGTCTAAAGTGAAAAAGGTAGTAAATATTAGTGGAACGAGGAAGAAGAGTATTGATCTAATCGAAGCCAGGGAAGGAAGAAAAAAAACTATATTGAACAGGGATGAACTACGAAAATAAAGCGAAAAACAATCTCTTCCTTGCTGTGTGTTACTTTAAGATCTGTGATGGACTCGTGACTTGGAATCATCATGTCTTGAATGAACTTTTAAGATTTTTACTGCCATGGATCCCCGACCGACTGAAGGGAGGCAGGGAGCAAGCGGACAACATGCAGTCCTATGACACGTACATGCACTCATGTAAGCGAATAAGATAGTGGCTAAATTACATCACCCAGAATTCAAGAAACATCAGGTATCAACAGCAATAACAGTAAATAACGTTGTCCTCGGAGATCCCTATAGTCTGGCGCTGCTGTTCGATCCCTGAAGACTGTCAGCAAGCTATATAGTCGTGTTGACGTTTTGCTCATGTTACGAAGAAATAGCTGTTCCTGGTATCCGCTTCAGCTTTTAAAGAACCTTGATGAGATTAAAACAAGACCTAAACTTGCTTTCTCGTGTTGGATGAGGTGATGCGATGAGAGTTTTGAGAGTCATGGCTTGACTTTTTCTTGTAGTGTGTCAGTACCAGAATCTCTTGAAGTACACGAGTAACCAAGTTTATAGTGTTGACTTTTACACACTAATTTATTCCGCTTACATAAATTCAATGCACATACTCTTCTCCGATTTACCAATCCACTTTAACAGTGGATATTGTTGAAGGAGAAATAGCTGTTTGTAAATAGGCCTTCTCTTGTCCGCCATAAGACTGCGGATCTGGATCTGGGTTTTATGGAAATGTAGAATTATGAGCAATAGATGTAAGTATATGAAACCTTTTTTTTAAATTGCTTCATTTACTTATTTCAAGTTTTTCCGTTGAATTTTAATGATTATTATGCATTCCGCATTTTTAAGGAGATAGTTTTGCATTATTTTCAAAAAAAGGATTTTATTGAATTCTGGAGGTGCATTTGCGCTGTGCTGGTTGCGCTACCTAACCAAATACTCGCTCACGGCTCCATCACCGCAAGCAATAAGCACTTAAATTTATGCCCTTTTTATTCTCTCCTATAAATCTACAGTTGCACAGCATTTTATTAAAATACTTCAATAACACACCTTATTCATATGCATAATATGTTCAACGTTATTTTATTTTCAAAAATTATCAAGCTNGCATAATATGTTCAACGTTATTTTATTTTCAAAAATTATCAAGCTGATAACTCTTTGTAAATGGTAAATGGCTGATAATAACGAGTCCCGTTACAATGTTGCACCATAGTTTATCATAAAATAGATTATGCACATTATGGATAATTTAAAAAGGAAGGAGATGGCAAGCAGCGTAATGTGTGGAAACATTACAGTCATCCTCGAAGGATTGATATTATTTCGTTGATGTAAAAATATTGTTTCAAGTCGTCTGTGAAAGGGATGTAACAAAGTGTTTTATATAATGCACAGATTATGCATCAAAGCTAGACAAATCTTAGCAAAGTCGACACACGAATGAAGCCGTGTGCAAACGACATAATTCTACCTCGTCATAATCTTGTTAAGTTTAGACAACATGCAACACAGTAGGTGTAACAATACCTATGTAACAACAAATGATTCAGCTCCCTACTACTGCATATGCATGTCGTAATAAGGGTATAAGTAATCATTTTTCATAAAAACCCACAATCAGTATTATGTACGCAAATTTGTTTTATGTGTAGACATGCACAAACAATTCATAGAGTACAGTACATATACAAGCAAAAAAGTCATGTTCGTATGCACCATGCACCTCAAGTAAAAACGTGAGTATGTAACTGGGCCTAGATGTAATTGTGAACGCTTATCAATATGCCAGAATAATAAGACTTAATGGGAAGTGAAATTTTTGGAAGTGGGACATTTCATTATGGTAGACTCGTGAAGAATAACGTTGTTATTGGCCATTACATATGAAAAAGTTGAGCGTATTACACATATTTAATGGGTGCTTCAAGAAACAAAACGATTAATGTATATTTTTTTACATTAAATTTATAGATCACATTGCTTGGAGGCAAAGACGATCATCGAATTGAAATCGGTAATATATATAATATATTGTAAATATAACTATGATCTAATTGCTTGTTCTATTTGCTCCCATAATTCTGCATGAAAATACTCTACTCTGCTACTACCTAAGAAACTTGTTAACATTTTTTGTTCTCAGGGATTCTCAACATTTCAATCAGAAAGGTTGTGTGGTGTAATTTTATGGTCGTTTTTACTGGTCTTTTGGTCATTTACCAAAACAGCGAAAACACAATCGGTGCAAATTTGTCTGTATTGCTGAACATAAGTATACTCTTTAACGATCTTCTTGAGTTCATTACTTTTAGAGGCAATCATGAGCTTCAGAAACATAACAATGAACAAACAGGGGTGGGGATTCATCTGAACGAGAGAGAAGAGCATGATGATGATGTAGCTTGTGAATAAAGTGTCGGCACAATTTTCCTTTTTTTTCATGTAACTTTTTTCACTTGTTACTGTAAATTGTAACAAGATTTGTTACACATGTTAAACCCCTACACATTACTCCTTCTGAAAAATCATCCCTTTAATGTAATTCTTGTTCTTCACATTATTGAAAAAACATGGTTAGTCGGTTTTGTATGTACTTGAGCAGTATGGTGTTGTTACAATTGGCATTTTGTATGTTGTCTATTATTGTAACGTTTAAGAGGATTTTTGATATTTTAGTAAGCGCATGAGTACACGAGATTATGGGAATTTGTGAAAAAAACAGCATTGATATGTAAAAAGGTGAATGCACATACAAATTATGATATGTGTGACTGAACTGGTTTAGATTGTTAGATATAGGCATATATGGATGTTTTACGTAATGTACTACTCAATGCGCATAGCTTGTCGACCGACCTACTTTCGGTGAGAATTATTTGCAAAGCTTGAGAAAAATCATATTGTTCATAAACAATGGACCGATGACGATCATAATTATAAGTTTCATTACTTTATTTTTCATTTTCAGTTTTAACAATTACTCTATCCTTTTTCGCAAAAAAATCACCTAAACGTACAGTCCTGAACTTTCGACCTTCAAAACAAGTTATGCTTGCTGATATACCTATGGTAAATATACATTGGTAAGGGAGGATACGATTCATAGGAAATGCATATCCTAAGTGAATATCAGTATGGATGGGTGCTTTTACTTGCTATGCATCCATTACGAGTTTAAGTGATGGCTTCAAGTTCCTCCGTATCAATTTAGAGTATCAAAAAACCAAGATTGACTTGTAAATTTTTTTCTCTGTGAGGAATTTCGTACATAAAAATAATAAATTGGTTGAAGTAAAAGGTCAAATCAGTTGGTGGAGCGTGTCACAAGTCGTCACGTCTTTTTCATCTTTAGCCTAGAAACCTTGCAAAAATATTAGTTCGTTTACTAATCCAGAAATCACGGATATGAGTTTTTGTCCTGTCTTTTTTACTATCACTCATCTTTAGCACACTAATAAGAAAATAGTTTTCCCAACCGCAAATTACTCTTACTCACGAAAAGCAACAAACTCAAACCGCCCCTATCAACTGTCATATTCACGCAAAAACTTTTCTTTTAAAATGTCTAGCCATCATTAGTAAGAGCACTAGCGAACATTAGGGTTTCATTTAACAACGAATCTGATTCGATTCTGTTAAAACAAACCTAGGTATTTAGATTGAGAATGAATCAACACCTGAAATGGGTTTTCACTGACAAAATCCTATTGTTCCTAATCAAATCTACTACAATACATTTGGCATGCTGATTCTATCAGGTTTCACGTTGGGTAATTTCCATTTTTATGCTTTCCCTTTGACGGAGAGAATTGAAATGAAAATAATGGGTCTTGAACTGCACGAAGTATCACACTAAACACTTGACTCATCACTAATTGAATTAAATTGAAATTAGGTAACCATTCTGAAGCAAATTCATTGTTATCTGATCCATTCTTCACCTTTCTTTTTTTATACAAATAAATGAGCATTTACCTTTTTGGCTTCTACTGCGGAACAGTATTTTCTATCGCAAGTTTGTTTTTTCATTCAAACATTGTGTGGAATTTGTCACCGCAAAGCCTTTCTGTATGGCTATGTGGCATATGATTAATTTGTTCTGTCACCTACACAAAGTTTCAGTAAAGAAACATCATGCTGAATCCAAAGATTTAACAAGCGCACACACTAAATTAACTACAAATAAGATAATTTCATTTTTATGAGGAACTAGGTGAAAACTGTCTATTCAACTTGTCACACCCATTAAACTAGTAAAGAATGGGATGTTTCATGGGTTAATGTACAAAATGCAAACTCATTGCATTGTATTCAGTAATGAGCATTTGCACAAAATCCTCCATGCAACCTTTGTTCACTTTCATATGTGCGACGATACGCTTGTAATTTGAAGCATCTTGGTACTACAATGTAGCCGTCTAAATGCAAAATATGTAAATAGGTGAGATGTATGCGACTTAATGGGCCTGCATTCAAATCAACTAATAAGAACTAAAGTGCATGCAAGAAATGATCTTCCAATTTACTTTACCACCCGTTGAGTAACATATTCAAATCATTATTACATTTTGTGATGTTTTGTGCGGGCCGAAAAGAGCGGAATTCTTTTGAAAGAGATGCTCATCGAGTTTTTGTAGGCTTCTCTTACTAAAATGAAGATGCTATAAAAGTCGGTATCTTTTTCAAACCAAGACGTCCAAATTTCTGCGTGACTACTACTTCATATCTGACTTTCACAATTAATGTAAAGAAGTACAAAATAAATTCATCAAAAGAATTTTGAATTTTTAACAATATTCATTCACGTTTTTCAAGATGCAGTTAATGCAAGCATAATAAATATTTTTACTCAGACAACTGGATTAAATGATCAAATGTGAAAGAGGGAATACAAGTTGAGTTGAGTTGAAACATAATACGCCAAAGCTCATTCATAAATTGAAAGAAGAATGTAAAGCTCGATGCATTGGGAAAGCAAGAAATGTTCCTTTATCGTTGTCAGCAGTCGCAGCATCGTCCTTGGTGGTTGTTCAGGTTGTCGAGCTGCTCACAACTTCTGTCTGCATCCATTCACGGCACACAGAAAACTGGGCTGTAGAGACTACTTGCACAGCCACAAAAGCTACCTCAATCCCATCTAAACCAACAACAAGGAACAACGAAAAACACTAGGAACGAGTAACCCAAGTAAAATGCCATAGGTGCTTGGGCTTAAGCCGATGTACTTATGACACGGACATTTGCAAGCACATTCACCGCAATATGAACTGTTTGTGCTTTAAACTAACCGAAAATTACGGGTTTTCTTACTCACAAACATTAGTTAGTGTGGTTTTACCAGTTGTGATTGTGAAGGGGACGTACAGATTTTTTTCTTTTAGAAAATGCAGATTTTTTATACCAAACATGGCTTATCAATTTCATCAATACAGATTTACATTCATATAAATTTGTTTTATTATTCCACCTACCGGATATGGATTCCTGATGTGGAACTCGATTACTTTGAGTTTTCATCACGCATTCGTCCCACAGGCTTGAAATATTTTTGGCTCGTTTTCATAAATAAACCTCATTTAAATAAATATTCACGCAATCCGCTCACTGGAATGGAAAATTTTGATTGGGCGTAAGAAATGAAAAATGGAGGAAGATATAAAAAAACTTGTGAAGTGAAAATTGAAAGAAATCGATCAACACTTTCATTTCATGATAGAACACGATGAATTCATTTTTTTGAATGGTAAAAAACGTGTGTTGGTAGTTTAACAGAGCGATATGCCAATTAGATCTGCCTTTTTACTTTTATGAATGAAAATGAAAGATATTTTTTGACATCTCATATTCTACCACATCACACACAGTGTTTGATGAATCGTGGGTGATATTAGCATAATGAAGTTATCATAAAAATATGCTATGGCTTATGTGACTGCTGACATCTAAATAGATGAAGAATTACTGTCATGCTCCTGTCATTACAGCTTTTGTTATGCGTTTTCGCGATGAATGTGTTGTATTTCACTTTCGTTTCTTCCCGAAAAATACACACAGAGTATGATTCAACATCATTATGTCTCATTATTCAACTAAACTAGCTCTTAATTTCATGCTCTCACATTTCTTCCACGCAAAAATTCCTTTGAATGACATGCCCAATCACAGAATATTCATATAATCTGGCAGTAAGCGTCTGCACAAAATAAGTTATTACAGCGTAGCCAAATCTATGTTACACAAGGAGAATGAGATTCATTAATTGAACAAGTTCGTGCATGTGGGACGAATTTTCTATGGCTTGAAAAGAGACAACCAGAAGCTTTTGAATTGAAAATTATGCAAAAACTTTCACATTCATGTATTTGTCTGAGGTTTCTGAAGTATATCTATTTTCAACGCTCGTTTTCGGTTTGTTTATTTTCTTACAGAGATTTCAAATGGGTTTGTAAGTAAACATCAAGTGAATGCAATTTGGCTCTGCTAACAAACACTCCTCGTTAGTATAACATGCACAATTGATAATTTTCAATTAAATTAATTATCCAGAGACTATTGATAAAATGAGTGTTTACACTCATTCGTTGGACATGAATACGGTAAGTCTTTTCGTGTAATGCTACTGAGACTTTCTGATGAGTCAGTAGAACGTAAATGATCGATGAATCAATACAGTGTCTCCTTTCATCAAAAATTAATTTAAATGTGTAAATGTTGTTTTGAGACGGCCGAGAAGGGTGTAAAACGGCAGGGTTTTAAATTTTGCAGAGTAACTTTCCTGATACAAAGTCAAATGAAGTTTTTTAGTGTGCCCAGTTCATACATGCTAAAGCATAAAGTGAATAATAAATAATCCACAATTAGAATTCAGTCATGGGCATGTCCATCGGCAAGTTGACTCACTACCCATAATGCTCTCTTTCTGAACAACATCATAAATCAACAAACGAGACTATTTAAATGCTCATAACCATTCCCAAGGAAAACATATTGACTAATTGGCGATATTTCAGTTTCTATTGAAATATATTAGCACACACTCATCCCGTCATAACTTCATCCCTATCATTTTGCCAAACGTAAGTGCTCGCAAAACAACTTCTTTCATTTCAAATGCAGTAAGTTTAAATGGGATTCTGTCTGCGCTTCAAAGTGGTCTCTATAAAAAGGATGACGATGGCGATGGAACTTTTTTGAAGGATTTCTTTCAAATGCCTGAGGGAGGCAAGTTGCACGGCACGGTTAGTGCATTCCAGATACATTCGTGCAGAACATACTTTTTCTCAAAACTCTAACATTATCGCAACGGCTGACTCATACTACCTGACTATGAGTTGCCTGTACTATGAGTAATATAAAATACATGTTCATTGTTGATCCAGCGTTGTACGGTATAAAAAATGGAATGCGAGTGTACGGAGCAACCAACGTCAACACAATTATTTTATCCAAGACCTTCCACAAGTAGTGTAAGTGATGAGAGCATTTTTTCATTGAAGGGTAGTACATATTACATACAAGGAACAAAAAAAACCCTTAATGCATATCATGTGGTTTCTCTGCTATTTGTTCAAGATTATTGTTACTCCGCCAGTCACTGCAAACCTGGACAGTCAGCTATTATAAGATTTCCCTCTGTTTTCTACCCAAAAACCCACAAAAGTCTTGTACAAGTTTGGGGAAGTAACAAGCGTAGACATTTTGTTCACACTCACTTGGACCAAGTCAGTGAGCCATCGCAATAAGGTATAGATAGAGTACATGCAAGTATCACTTCATCAAATTTTCAAAAGCTACTCAGCAAATCAGCGAACCATCATCGCCGTCCAAAATCCATGGGATTATAGACATGAACTCCTACACATTTTCTCTCTGTGTCGTTGAAGCAAAATAATAAAAGAAGACAGAGGAAATCTATTTTTTCTACCAACGAAAAAAAACCATGATAAAAGGTAGAGAACATCAGGGGTAGATAAATGCAACATGCAAGGATGGTATCATTTTCTTTAAGAAATCACCACTAGAGTAAAAAGAAACAAGCATTTTTTTGTTGCTTAAATAGCAGTCATTTCGATTTATATTTCTTGAGCAGCTGCTTCTTCTTCAGCGGCATGTTGTAATACTTAACGTAGACCTAAAACTAGCTATACCATGCATTTTTCCTTATCACTGTTTATGTATTTTTGTCGGCTTGATTTTCAGTCAGAAAGACGTGAGAGTATAAAATAATAAAACAGCGTTAAGTTTGAGTCTTCTTGAAATGGCGATCGTGTTGTTATGTCTTGTCATCTATTCTCAACCAAAGTGATATTCGAAAACGTAGTACAACTTCTATCTGACTTCAACCTTTCAAGTGCAATATGATCTGTCTGTGGTAAGGTGTGATTTCATCGCGCAGTAATAAAATTCAGGATGACTCACTTACATAACAGAGGAGATAATGTCCAATCTACAACCTCGTTTTAACATCAACGCTATCATTGTGGTCCTTAAGTGAAAATGGGAATGGAATAAATAAGAAATATGGACAGATATATATGCACTAGAATTTTTTGAGGATATAAAGGAAATTTTATTTATTTATGAACAAACCAACTGTGAGATGGGTAGTATTACTCACAATTTTGTCATTTCAAAGGAAGGTAATTACCATGAATTCTCGTCTCGTCTCAAGTCCTTTTTTGTAAGATCATAATGGTACCCCACTGCCATTCCCCTTTTCAAATATATATAAAAGCATCGACATGCATGCACGTTGCATTAGTTTGATTGCCCGTTAGATAATAATATGCAAACTCCCCACTCACACTGAAACCCGATCTCATTATGATAATTTAATGCAGTCAAACGCAGCACGAAATGCATCAAGGAAAGACGAAAACTTTCAATCAATATAAATTCTTCGTTTTAGAATTAACAGTCAACTTTTGAGACATTATACGTGTACAATGCTTGGATTGTCACATTCGAATTTATGAGTAGAGTGCTTTAATTACACGCTTTCCATACAAAGGACATTTTGCCTGTTCAAAATTTAGCTGTTGAAACTGTTTGCTCACTTTCCTCATACAGGAATAAATAGAACAAGGAAGAACATGTTTTTCTACAAATTTTAACGTCTCCTTACAAGAAAAAGGACGTGTGATTACAATTCCAGTCTGCAATTATACATTCTGTGGCACTCCCTAACGCATATTTAAGCACTGAAAAAATAAAAACCTTGGGGCAAGTTCATCCACATGGTATATTACATTAAAAATTGAACTGGTACTGCTCATTTTTTTGCACCTTGCTGATTTAATATGCAGATATTCAGTTGTTTTTTATCATTATATGCGTACACAAGATGTCCTGATTTGAACATGTAATTATGCTGGTGTCAAAAAATGAAGTGAATTTTTAATCTGAAACTCTACATGAAAACAAGTATTCCTGAATGTACTCGTGATTTCCGGCTTTTCATTTGATTCAAAGAAAAGTGAATATCTTTTAAGCTTTATTTGCTTTGCTCTACTCCTGTAGTCATGCTACCACCCAACCCAACCATACTCATTTAAAACCAGCCCAACTTTGAGTCCAAAGCCCGGTCAAGTGAAATGTTTATAAATACATTGAACCTCATTAAGAATGCTAGGTCATCATTTTGTACTTTAATGAGCGACAATGATGTATATGAGGAATATGAGGATGAGGAGATTCAAGAAAAAGTAAAAATGCGCGCTAGTCGCTTGCCATTAATCAACAGGAATAAATTCTTACAAGCGCTTTACTAAAAGCCTGTGATTAAGAATTTATTAAGCTGTACCTCAAGTCAGCTTCATAGCTAGCCAGGTGATTTTTATTTATACCTGTAAAAGCAACCATTTCTTCAAAGCTTCAAAGCATTCTTCCACGTTTGGTCACACGCTCATCCTTGCCGCAGCATCACATAATCACATATAAAGGCAACTGGCCAAAAAAAGGAAGCTCCTTTCTTGTTTCCAGGTTGGAAATTCCTTTATGCAATTCCTATGCATTCATATCACACTTGTCCGGTTTTTCCTCTCACACAACCACAGCATAAAAGGAGACTAGGCTTCCTTGTATATTACATGCCAAAAAAGAAATTCCTAAAACCTGTCAGACATCCGGCAGAATCTAAGACAAGATTAACGACGCCAGTCAACCTGTATTATGGAGTATGTGAGCGTAGCAATACACACGCTAAAAGCTTTATTTGACGTGGACCATTTTTACTGTTATAATCCACTCGTATATGTATAATACAATGCAGTGTCTCCATTTACAAGAAGCAACATTATATCTGCCAGAACGGGGACTATGATATCTTGAACTTTTATTTGAATTATATACTTGTATATTCAGGTGCATGGGCAGGACAGGGAAGATAATATGATACAAAAAGGAAATACCCTGAAGCAAAAGAAGAAGGAAGAAGGCGATGTAATATCACAACACAAATTACAATTCTTTGGCTTCCAGTAACAAAGCATAAAATGTGTAAGCTCAGGGGAAGGACAAGATAGGATTGCATGACTTGATTCATTTCTTATCGGAGTTTTATTGCTTAGAATTTACCCATCCATGAAAACGCTCCTTCCTCCTGGCCATGACAATGTAAATATAATGGGATACCATAAAAGCTAATTTCTCAATTTAAATCAACTTTACAGATTTTAACAAGACAAGTAGCAATATTACTACTGTAGGATAGTTTTTGATATGTGAAATGCTTTGATAAGCCGAGATCTTGACATGCATTAAATTCTTTAGGTGGAATATGCAATGCCATTAATTTATGTATTGTTATCAGGAAATAAGATCTTTGTCGTACATCGCGATATGTACGCATAATGCCACTCCGATATTTTTATTCTTGGGAAACCTCAAAAGCACTTTGGATTACACAAAAAGCTTTCTTTTTGTAAAAACTCAAAACTTTACGCCAGCTCATCTCCGCTGTGCAATGCACATCTGACAATACATCATTGACAATGATAAATAAAAAATTGGGATCAGGAAACTCGTTGCCAATTCCATTTCTTCCAGGAGAGACAAGTGAAGCGGAAGATTGAAGAGTAGAGATAAATCTTTATCTCTTTATGCTTACTCTGTAGTTTGTAGTTCTGAAACGTGAACCATACCATGAGGAGTTCGTGCCTGGCGAGCAACTTATCGCACCGCATAATCTCCTCTCACCAGAGCACCGTAGCTATATATAACTTTATGGATGAAAGGTATGAAAACATGATGAAGGCTCGTGCGACTTCACCGTGGAATCCTTTTTTATGCTCAAGCAGATGAATCTGAGAAAATGCCTGGTGAGCTTTAACTCTGTATACACACGCTGGGAGAAAGCTTTTTCCGGGATGTATAAATAAACATACGAAAATTGGACTTCACATGATCTCTCCTTCCTCCTGAGACCAACTCAAAGTTTCATTTTCTTTGCTTGTTATCACAAACGCCGCTTACAACGCGAATGGGATGCTGCATGCTGGTGTTTCGTACAGTGACAAGTCAGAGACCGGGTGAGATAGTGCATCATGAAATGCATTGTGTTCTAGAACTCCGGAACTGACAGCAGCCACTGTCGTAGTAAATCCTATGGAATTCTACTGCTTTTCGACCTCGATTTCATTTGAGTTTAGATTATAAGCCTTACGACATTTTTTTTATTTAAATTCCAGAATTCCATTGATTCTCGTTGTAACTGGATTCTGTTCCACTTCAACATTACCCCCATGAACATTGTTCAAAAAAATTACCGAATGTATTCCCAAAATATTTATAATGAAAGATACAGCAGATGGAGTGGATGTGAAATATGGATTTTGTTTCACTGCAGCTTCATATCCACATGGGCCAAGTGTAACAAATCTTGTTGAAAAGTTTGTTGCTTATTACTTGTGACTTTTTCTACCCTGTTCCAGTAACACAAGTCAACTTTTCGAGTGAAACATAGAAAACTCGAGTAATAATTCATGACTGCGAAGTAGGAGTACGTGCCCCAAACGTGTTATTCACAGAGTACTCTACACGATACGTTCAACTATTTCGCTACCGTACTAGTAGCCAAGATATGGTCAGAGGAGAGGCTTGACATGGCTAAAACCCAAGACAGGACAAAGGGCAACCATATATAAGCATGAATGTTTAAACATTTGCTTTCTTCATGCGTATTTCTCTCTCTCTCTCTTAAGATAAAATGAATATTTATTTAAGACCTTGTTGTATGAAGTGGTTGAGCCGCGTTGAATTTTTATTCACAAGTGAGCATCTTCTCAAGAGTCAGTTTAGTGGTGGATTTGAGTCTCTCTTCCTGGAAAATCATTACTGTATTATCTACTATCTACTCGCAGACTACAGACTGTGCTGATGCTTAAATATAATTCAGGAGTCTCGCGATGCAGATAAGAAATATTTGTTTATCTTTCCGTGTGCCCGTACCAAGCGGCATACCAGGGTTTTCCCTTTTCATATCAAAGTGTCGTCAAGATTTTAGATATGAAGGAATGAATTAATGTGTCTTTCCACAAAAAAAAAGAAATAACAAACTTTAGGTAGGTAGTTGAAAAACGCATACATGTTTACCTAACTAGGTAGTACGATTCGATAAATTTACCAAGTTATGGAATATTTATCATTTGCTGTTTGTCCGAAAAACAAATAAACATTGTTTCGAATGGTTAAGTCCTATCATTGGAACTTCTAAACTTCTTCATGGGCCACTGAAAGCCAATTTATTGCAAAAGTTGTATCTTTGAGAATTATTTTCTGTCATCACTCATATCTTAAGCATACCTCATATTTCATACAATGATTTACTACCTATGCAATTAATCCTTCTTATAAATATTTATGTCATTGGCGAATCACCTGTAAATGATAAATGAGTGTAATTCTATATGAAAATGGATACTTAAATATTCTTTCGGCTTTGAATATTTATATGTAACAATTTTTATCGTCATGTGTAGGGTTCATTTCATGCATTTTACTAATGTTGGCAATATAGCACTCCTGACTTGTTTGAACTAAAAATAGTCCAGTCGTTTGGAATATGGTTATTAAAGATAAATGGTATTGAAAATGATCCCATTTATAACACGTAATTTGCTAGATTCCGCACAACGACTACATACACGAAATCGAATCGAAGATAGTAACGGATTATAGGATGTAGGACATATTATCTCAGAGGATACTGATAAGGTAGAACAATCATATGACCAACAAAATTAAAAAAGATCTCATATATCAAAGAATTACTTCTGCTAATGCCTTTGCTAGATGTAAAACTTTTCCATGTCAAGAAGGAACAGCTTGGTGAATTAGTAAGAGACACTGCAAGTGCAGTAGTGTGCAAACTCAAATCTGCAGATCGTAATACTAGATGCCTTGCAAAGTTACAAATATATCATGATGTTCACGACAACATCCATCCATCCAGTTTATAACGCTCTCATTGTGTGCAAACATGCAGCTAAAGTTGTGTGACACAGTGATACATATAATTAATCCTGGCATTACGGTAATTGAGCGCGTATTACACATTATCACGTTCTAGTGGCAATTCATTCTTCGAATAATTTACAAGCACACTTCCACCAGCGCTGCATATGGATGGAAGTAGCACACAAGGCGAGATGCATTAAGGAAAGGACTCACCAATCTGCCCGCATGCCGAGTAATTTTCTCTGCATTAAATGTTCTGTCGTGTACACACTTCACCAAACAACCAAAAGTCATCCTTATTTTATGCATGTGACAGAAACGATCCCCGTCAGCGTATAGTATAATATAATGGGAAGCCATTAACATTAGAATAATACGACATACTAATACTACATAGTGATGCTCAGTATAACAGAAGTATTTTTTTATCTGCGCTAAAAGTCAAGACAGATTTTTAGAGGAATGAGGTTCTGGATTCTAGCTAGACAGACATAGATTTGGGCATGTTGATTATACATATCCATAGTGTGACATAATGCACGAGCTCATTAACTATATATATAGGGTACAAAGCTGTCTTGCTTTTTCCATTGTTCCGCTCGCTTTTGTGTCTTACTGACTTTTATAACGACCTTTTCCGTTCCTATGCACATGTAGGGCATATTTTTATTCGTAAATGTGTATTGTGTGCGTATAAATATGCAGACCATGATGGATTCCTGTGGGAATCTTCCCTATCGATTTCATTTGCTGACATGACAGTTCCAGTGTTCCAGTTACACACTGATATATTTGACATGCCCTCATTCATATCACCATATCAGCTTTCATTCATCCGTTCCTTTCGCCTGTCCGGTGAAATGAAAAAAAAAACGGAGTGGAAAGTAATTGTATTCTGCGTCAAACACAGTTTCGACATGTTTTCATCTTCATCCACGAAAAAACACCTTATTTCATTATATGCGAAAGTATAATTTATCATGTATTTGCTAGTAAATACAAAGTACGCTTTCAATTTTTCTGAGTAGATGGTTTAGAAATCGATGAATACAAAGAACTTCATACAAGGCGAAATCGACTAGGAATACTTCAAACTATAATATCATGTTTCTTAGACAAGCTACCTATTTACTTGTGGTTTGCGTGGAAATCTAAACCATAATTGTTTATATCGGAAGACTACACTTGACTACATTATGTCTGTATGTTAGCAAGAGAACAGCTGTCAGTTAACTTAAGACCTTTTGCAGAGATATTGGAAACTAGGCCAGTGAAATGCCAACTTTTCCAGATACCCTTTCAATCGAGAAATATGTTTTAACGCATTCTGTGGAGTTTTCCCTGTGAAAAAATATCAAGCAAGCATACTTTGCAGTTTCCTTTTAACCAACTAACACATTGGTTCCACCAGCGGAAAGCTAGCACTTAAAATTATAGTTTAAAAACGCGAGCAAATTATTGCTCTAAAAGAACTAATGCAATCAATTTAGAAATATGGACAGTAATAGGTATGACCTCTCATGATTCCGAATGAAAATAATTAGCCCCAGTGGTTCTTCCGTTTAGAATTCAAACCACCTCAATTTCGCATGCCATTACCATTATGTCAGGTCAAATTATGTATGAGCTATATAATGCAATAGGTGTAATTTTTGTAATCAAGCGGGGGTTCCCAGCATTCGCTACTGTAATGCTAGGAAAAAAATTCCAAGAAAATTCTCTTACCTTCTGAAAGCTCCAATTCAAGCTCAGCCAGTTTGTCCCGGATGTCCTGAGGCAACTGGGTTACGTCAATATTTAGTTCTGCAGCCATTGTTCTTCTCGTTCCAAGTGTAATTACATACACCTCTTACAATAATAACACTTTAAGCGTTCGGAAATGAAACACCCGACAAGGACTAGGAGTCTTTTCACTAGAGGACAATGAACGAATGTTTTTTTCACAGTTTACACTCGCATTCCAGCAATGGAAATGTCACTTGTACAATTATTTCCTACTCGTTACGATAAAAACGTTACCTCCAGAGTAAAAATCTTAGGCACGAT
>JAHZNA010005474.1:0-19267 GCA_027743935.1 Sinodicranocentrus sp. ZH6 | reverse complement strand
TTTTTACCACTGTCAACATCAGCTGACACCCACACTCACTTACATTGTGGGAAATTACTTTGCGATTTCAATTTCCCACGAAAACTTATATCATTCATGGTCCACTTATCAAAAGTCACGAGGCTTGACGCGTCAAATCGACAAAAAACTCAAAGCATTGAGTTCAAAAGAAGGGCAATGATGAGTCCTGGAAAATGGGGGTGGCTACACATGCACAAAAAAGCATGTGATCGTTATCGTTATCATCCAACCATACAGAAAAAAAAGTATTTTCAACAGAAACGATTTGCTACAGAGATAAAACCAAATATTTTCTCAGAAATTACCACCGCAGTTTAATCTTCGTGGGATGCCTACGAACCAACGCTTCAGGACAAAGCTATACCACGATGTAAAAATACAAACAAACAGAGAAAATGATGATAGGGAATCATCTCGACGTTTATTTACATGGAAAAATAGCAGAAACGATTAAGTCATACTTTGTTACAGTTTAAACATTAGTGCCTAACCGTGTCTGTCTGAGTACATTCACGCTAGATGAAAAATAACTGACTCGTATGATGTCCCGGCCCAACTCCATTCAATCCATGTTGGGGAAAGCAAAGAAAACTATGAACAATGACTGTCCCATCGGAATTCTTGTGTAAAAGCACTACTCACTCAAATCATTCTCTACAAACAGTATATCTTTTACGTCATCCTCTGTGCATCAAATCAAAGCCTATTTCTATACAGAGATATAAATGTACGTGCCTAAAAATGTAAACATTCCTTTGTGCAAATATCCTCCAAACTTTGTACATAACCGTCTGCCTGCACTCGTCCGAAAGGAATGAGGTAGGAAAAATCTAGGTTACTTGTGAATCTTTGGCATCACAAGTCTAAAACGAAAAATAGCCGATTCGCCATGGAACACAGTACATTTAACAAGATACAACGCAGTTCCCGAAATACCATCGCATTTCCTCGAGTATCCTTTAATCCTTCGGTAGGTTCAGTTGCTGTATTTCCTCGACAAATTTCCTTCCTGTGAGTGAAGTGAGCGTGTTTTCTCTCCTTTCCATCTGTGAATTCCCAGCTTGCTAATTTACCAAAATGTTATATCATGCTAAAGCATAACTGTTGATTCTGTCAGGGAATATCATGCTTATCTCCATTTATGATATGATCATTATCCAGAAAAGGGAGATGGTGAAAACTGCTTTTGTAGCTGAAGATCTCAGTTCACAGTTTCACGAAGTGCAACTACGCCCCACTTCCTGACATAACCTAGGATAATAGAGAAGATGCTGAGATACTGCATTGCATATGAGAGAGAAATGCAAAAAAGGAAGTTTTTGCTAGTTTCCATCTCGAGGAGAATTTTTTTGATGGTTGATATGCTCCACATAGCATGATTCCTCTACAAGAGCTTGTCCTCACCCAAAGGAATTCATTTATCAGAGAGATGAGAAATGTTCCGCTGTCGGTGTGCCACAGTTCCAGTCTTTTGTCTCCTTCACGCGTAACTCGAACCGACACATGATGCCTGTTTTTTCTCAATGAGTTTACCACACCCAACACCTTTCTCTTTGCGTGTAAAGCTGGCATTCAAGATGAGCATGGTATTCAAGCAAGATAAGAAAATTTTCAGGTTCACTGCACTTTCATTTAAGGAAACCTTGTAAGGGTTCTGTATGGGTGGTTCTTCTTGGTCTTGAATAAGACTGGGGGAACCTTACACAAGCAATGGAAGACAGAGTGTTGCATTATGTCTTCCCTGGTGAATAAACAATTGAAATTGACAGCATCGTGGGAGAGAAATGAGAAAGGGAGACAGGTTGAATATTTATTTACATTCATGCATGAAATGCGCCTGAAAGTAAGGTGACGCTTCAAATACGAAATTAAATTTTCGAATGGATGAAAACTTTTTTGTGTGTAAGTTAGTATGTATCATATGGACATGGACTATCATCTACATCTTGTAACAAAATTAAGATTAATTATTGGTTTATATGGAGAAAGGGAAAATGATGCGATTTTACTAATACTATCCATTGTGAATTCAAAAGGAAACCGCAGTATAAAATCAAGTTAGCATATAAAAAGTGGGTCCTATTACGACTCGAATTGTGTACTCGAAAAGGGAAGATTTAGCGTTTAGGTATACGCCTAAGCCTGATGTATAGTCGCGCAATATAATCTAAATAGCCTAGCAGCAAAAGGATTAGTCAGTAGGTATGTAGGTAGTTAACCATACTAATCACGACGCAAGTTCCCTTCATGACAAAGATACATTAAAGGCTTTAAAACCGTGCCTTCTGGTCTAATGGGATTAAAGCTATTTTCAGAGATGGTATGAAAATCAGTTTAATTAAAACAAGTTCCCTTACGATTAGTGCATAGTGCATGTATATAGATTATACAAGTATAGCGGTATAATTTTAATGCCTTGAGAAGGGAATTAATAAGGATTACAAGGATGAAAAACTTCTCCACGTGATACACTCTACATTTTTTTAATGGAAAGGTATAAAAAAATGCGAGCATGAAGTCACGAGGAGAAGTTTGACAAGTAGTGATGCCATGATTGCCACGAGTTTATCAGATATGCAGCCCAGCAGGCACATGTAGCAGGAGCAGGAGAGGAGAAAAACTCTCATGATTTGCGAAAGGTGTGGTCTTACTTATAGGTAGCTGCGGATGACACGCTTGCTTGGTGACTTCGCTCAAGTGAACATTTTAAATTGACATTTTGATGCAGCTTGGCTTGTCACGCTTGGGGAGTATATTTGACGTAATGTCGTGTACAATGATGGACAGGTTGGTTTTAGAAAATGGAAGAAAAACTTCAGGGAAGCCTCTCCGCTACTACTGGGCGGTAGTAACCACATTTAACTAGCCTGTAAAATGAGGAGATGTCCTTGAAGTAACAATTATATTACCATCGTATTTCCTAAAAATTCATGTATTTTTGTCACTTGTAGTACATTTCTCTATCATTTTGTTTTATTTTTGAGTTAGTTATAGATTTATAACAAAGTTTCTATCTAAATCAGACATTTTAGGCTATAATAGGTTGTTTTTTATATTTATAACAAAGTTTCTATCTACTTTATAAACATAGTTAATGCCTCATTTAAAGGCCAGATATTTTACATCCTATGCAATGTTTGGATTGTGTGTATGATCATTTTGGACCGAGCACACTCAGTTATGCGTTACTGTTATTTAAAATTGGTCTAAGGATGAGTCATAGGCAGGATTATTTTATTTTATTATGTACATATATACTTGAAAAAATGATTAGCGTGAGTACCACTAAAGTTTTAAGTGCTTTACATTATGTATTTAAATTCAATCATCATCAAATTATCTGGACACTTACATGTGTGTCCGGATCAAGAAAGCAATTTTGAGTATTTACCACACGAACTGCTACCTCAATATGTTTGCAAGTATAAACTTTCCAGTAACTAAGTGGGTACTTAGTACTTTCCACTTTGAGTAACGAGAGAACGATGGTTTAAGTAAAAAGAAACATTGCTATTCAAATAAATATTTGATTGCTTACTGACTCAACTAGGGACTCATGTATATAGTAATAGCACTTTGGTTAAATATTTATTATCGACTAGCTGTTTAAATAAATGCAACTATAAGTGCTGGAATTATTCATGGGATGTTTTCCTCTAAAATTCTCTGCCCTTATCTACCTTAATATTATTTTATGTACCATTTATGCAATGAAGAGGGAAGTGAAAGTGACAAGTTAGTATATTTACCTTTGTACATACTGTTTTCAAGTTATCTCATTCTAGAGTCATATCCATCTTCCTTTATTACCTTCACCCTATAAAAAATACAATTTACTTCAAATGTTCCGTCTCAAGTCCCTCATTAACGGGGAACATCTGCTAGATCATTAATTCTCGAATTGTGATGATAAAAGCCAAAGCCATGTTTATTTCGAAAAAATTGCATGAAATTTGTGCCTGACGGGTGGAACCGAGAAAGTGTTAGACCGAATCGTCTTCGAACTCACTAATTTATTAAGTGAGTTCCTCAACCCAATTAATTATGAAAGTTGTATTATATTAAACTTGGCGTTAATTTCAGGAAAAGAGTGAAAGTTTCTTTTTAGCTAGCTTAGTGAAAAACCCGTCTATTTATACAAAATTAAACCACATATCACACTTCAATAAATACAAGACGTGCAATAATCTTTTACGTGCATACTCCAAAGAAAGAAAGCAGTAGGGACAGAAATTCACAAATACTTTTTTTTTATAGAAAGCTGTAAGCAAACAAGACAGGCATGCCAGTCTACAAATATGTCACTCCGCCTCGTATTTCTTTCGCTATAAAAATGTAAGTTGTATGTGATTTGTATATAAATCAGCTTAAGATTGATGCACTTGCCAGTTGCTGTTGCACTCACTTTTTAAAGCGTAAGTTAAGCACATGGGAATTTTTTTTATGCAAAGCATCACCCAGCATACTCCACTCCACTTCACTCTACGTGAGAGTAAAAAGTGTATCTCATACTTGATATTTTGTTTTTGGCTAAAGTTTTATTTATACATATAAAACTTTCGTCGCAAATGGGTTTTCACTTTTTTCTTCGAACAAACATCCGTTTACGCAGTCATTCATACTTGATATTTTGTTTTTGGCTAAAGTTTTATTTATACATATAAAACGTAACGTCGCAAATGGGTTTTCACTTTTTTCTTCGAACAAACATCCGTTTACGCAGTCAACTCTCATATTTTATATTTTGATATCATTAAGATTTAAAACCCCTGAAAAAGCCACCTTACTCCAAAAAATATTTCACTGTGCAAGTATCTCCTCATGAACTTGAGATAGTTGACACTTAAGAGCTGTTCCATGTCACGGGACTAGGGGATAAAAGGGAGAGATAAATGTATACGAAAGTTAATTTGATTTGATGTACAAACACAACAAGAGGAGATTCTATATTAGCAAACTGGCACTCTACTCTTGTACCAGAGTCGCCGTGATGGGAGCGAGTCCAACGAGTAGTTATCTCATTTGAGCAACATTTTACAAAGAAATATATCACACTTGACAAATATGTTATTACCCGACGCTCTCCAACGCTCCAGCTCACAAAATACTACTTTTACAGTCTTATCTCACCAATCTCATTAACAATAGGTGGGGCTTGGGCTTTTAACTCTTTCATGCGTAAATGTCTTTATATTCTGAACTTCTTCGTCTTAAAAAACTGCTTTTTCCTTTCCTCCCATTTCCCCCATCCTTCCTTCCCGTTTACTTTTGCAAACTCATTTTTCTCTCGAGTGGGACCTGCTTTCAGAATGGAGAGAAGCGTGTTGACAAACAAAAGAATGGGAAAATTGAAAAACCCCCAGCGTACCACCCATTTATATATTTATGTACATTAGTAGGCATATGTATTCGACGCATGCAATAACTAAAAGTCACTAACGTTCTAGCATCTTGTTGTGCCTGCTGATAATTCATTCATCAAAAAAATCCAAATTAAATTCGTTGACAAGAACTTGTACACATCACTCGTCAACAAAAGAGTCTTCACTACAACTTCTATCAATTATCCCGTTTTCGGATACAAATCTATTTCAATAATTTTGGAATGACGTGAGCAAACCTACTTCGCCACGTGAGGAAAGGTATGTCGTAAAAAAGGAAAGGATTGATCAAACTTGGCATTCAAAAACTCGTCCACTTCAGCCATTTCTCATTCTGTCATGAAAATTACATAGTTTTATTATTACATTTTATTAACAATTAAACTATTGGTATGTTCAAGGAACAACATAAAAAAGTGATTTGGAGTCTTCAGGTATGACAACAATAATACGTAGTACTATTTGAAAAACGCAATATTTTCCTCTGCTCTTGATCATTTCAGCTGCAAACTATTTGCTCTCTGGCACTAAACCAGAAATCATTGCGGGAAGCTCATTGAGAAAAGGTTTTACCGTTTTTCTACATTGTAAAAAATACTGAATTCTTTTCCTCTCACATGAATTGCATCTCATGTGTCTCCTCTCTCGACACTCGACATACCAGAACCAGCTGTAAAATGCAAAGAACGCAGACAAACATTGTAATCTATAGGAGAGCACATTATCCTGCTACTATATAAAAACAGAAGATAAAGCCTGTGAGATTAAGTGGATGCGGGAGAAGTGGTATTTCAGCCAAGATTTAATGGATCCTGTCCCATATTTTCAATGATGAAAAAAATACAAGAAGGAGAATGAATTTTCTACAGAATGTTATACCACAAACCACGGAAAGGGGAAATTTGCAGGTCATTCGATAATTGCAAAGNCCACGGAAAGGGGAAATTTGCAGGTCATTCGATAATTGCAAAGAAATCTATTATCCTCATAACCCCAATTAATGAACTGCAGTGTCTAATTGATGATTGGCATTTTCAATACTCAAAAAAACTAGAGCTTTTGGTCTGGAACAGCTTGATTACTTTATTACGTGAACTATAAAAAATGATACAATATGGAAAGTTGTGATTTTGCGATTGAAAGAGAACCCTTTCATTTTCTCAGAGAAAATGAGAAGGAGTTCCTATAATCATTGAAAAGAACACTTACAATTAATCAAACATGTTTCCAGCAGATTTCATTGCACTAAAAGAGTAGCCCAACTAACTACACATGAATTGGTGAGCAAAGTTTTTAAACAACCTTCTCTCACTCACCGCGTGTGGATTTGGTAATGGGAAAGTGACGGCGTAAACAAATAAACAACTGTGGTCGTTGGTCATTAGAGTATGACGAGTAAAAGTTTTTGTTGTTATTAGATAAAATTACAGTGTAAATGGTTTTCTTTCTCTGAGATTTCTTTTGGATGAGAGGAAAGACGACAAAAGCTTTGCAAATGCTGTGCAATCTCTGCATGAGTTTCAGGGCTTTCCAGTTAATTCGACAAGGATTGTATGACCAACGATGCCAAGGTTAGTAAAACGTGAAAGTTTGGAAAACCACGAATAGAATTATTACGGAAGAATGGGCCGTGAAAAATAAGGATATCATTACATCCCGTAATATGACGAATATCATTTCTGTAGTTAGAAAAATAATATGCTACGTATGTAGATGAAGGATAACATTACGGAAAGATATCATATTACTCATGCATTCAGTTTTCATGCGAAGTTGACAATTTTCCGGAGAAAAATAAGTACTGGTTGACAATCCCTAACGAATATCTCTGGAAAAGCCAAGAGATAAATTATGGATATGAAGTATGAAGCAGTTTTGAGTTTGTATGCTTCCGCAATCCGGTAAGAATTGAGAGGAAAATGGGCACAAATTGGAATTCATTTTTTAGATCCGCCAATCAACCTTCTCAATTTTCCTTCCCTTGTTTTTTTGTAGCTTTCCATTAAAAATTCCATTTTCGTAACTAGTTTCCTTATGACGAACCCGTGTGCATATGAATCCACGTGATGTAAAATAGGTATATAATGCGAAAATATATTACAATTTTGTTGCTATACACCTATTTACGCAAAGTGAGAGCATAAGCCTGAAAAAAATTAGGGGGACCACTTACGCGAAAGAAAAAAATCTATTCTGGATATGAGACTCTTTTACTGATTTTTTTTCTATGCCTACGCATCACTTTTTCTTGTGGGTTTGTTGCTATACACCTATTTGCGCAAAGTGAGAGCATAAGCCTGAAAAAAATTAGGGGGACCACTTACGCGAAAGAAAAAAAATCTATTCTGGATATGAGACTCTTTTACTGATTTTTTTTCTATGCCTACGCATCACTTTTTCTTGTGGGTTGTAATCCGATACAGATACCAGTCATGAATAGGAGCTCACGCATATTTATGACTTTTCCCCTCAAGACAAGAACCTCAGAGACCTTCAGGGTAATATGAAACTTAATGGATGCTTTCGGGAAAGATGCTCCACTCTACGCACAAAAATCCGAACATGCACACGCATATTGACAAGAAGATTCTTGTAAAAGTAAAAGAGTGGCTAAATGGCTTGCATCATTTTTCATGAAGACGGATGAGGAGGTGAATGACAAACGACAAAGATTCTCCTTTTTTGCTTTCCGTCCTCTTCAATGTAAAAAAACATCTTATGAATAAGAAAAAGAATCGAGTGTGCTTAAGAAGCTACCCTCTTCATATTTTACAAGTGTCAATGTTCAAACGAAGCTAGCAAAAGAAATACTCAAGATAAATTACTTACCGAATTTCAGTCAGTTGGATGATATCTTGCAAGCTTTGAAATTGTCTTCTTTGAAAAATTCAAAATTCTTGCAAAAATTATCTCTTTACAACAGGAGTTCATACGATAATTCTATGAAACAGGGAATTCTTTTTTTACTCTACAAGTCATGCACCATCAGAACTTATTTTCTCCTTGGAATGCTACACTGTCACAGAACAAGTGGATTTATGTTCAATTTATATTTTTACTTTACGAGTTATACATCCACACGACTGGTTTCTCTAATCCTATCCAATGTTAAACCCACCTACTTTTTCTCTCAAAAGTTAACACGAATTAAGTGAATAGTACAAGTTTTTTATACTGTAATTGCATTACATTTGTTCACGCACACATACATACAACTACACACTTGTGAGAATCATAGAGACAGTAAAAGTGAAGGAAACACTGGAATAAATCAAAGTCTCCTCACTTCTTTTACGATCACGGGAGAAGAAAAGTCTAACAGAATTGGGAAATTAAGAACCCTTCACTTCTTTCAAAGACGATTACCAAAGTCGTCGTGGCCCTTATTCAGAAAAGAGTTTCACAAAGCCCCGCAACCATATCAAGTCTGAGAGTGTAGGTAACCTCGTAAAAGTGATAGTTTTCACGTTCTCTCAAATATCAAGAGATACTTCACCCTTCCATAGTTGTCCGTGTACATCTTAAAGACAAAATTTGTATGCAAGTTATTTTTTTCCGTAGGAAGAACTTCTGATGCAAGTCTTATTCAAATTCTTGGAACGCAACACTGCAGTCACACGTACACTCAATGAAGTCACAGAGGTTTTTCACTGGAAAAATTAAAGAATTCTTTTGTTCATTTCCGAGGTCAGGAATAAATATATTACCTCTGGAGAAAAAGAAAGAGTCATACATGAAGTAACTAAAAAACCACACGATGCTCTCTGTATATCCAGCCAATTTTTTCTCTCCAGTTGATTCCCTACGGTATCATACTATATAATGACGAGAAGAATTAAAGGAACAATGTCCCCAGAAGAAGAAAAATCTACTAAGAAGTAGTATAATACTTTTTTATTCGTATCAGTTCATTTCATTACATGACTCTTGCAAGTCGTGAGAGTTTGAGAGATATGAAAAGAGAATAAAAAGCCAATTTTTGCAAACGTTCCTTTTTCCGAGCGTCGATTCTACTTGCTTTAGCTACTTACTTTCCTGTAGTAATAACTCCGATGAGAGCACCAAGCTGAATGGTCTCTGAGCTCATCGAAATTCGGAATATCACTCTTCCACATTGCATACTAGACTGCCACTAGCTACACATAGGATAGAAACAGAGAAGCAGCAAGCAACGAACACACACACACAAACTACACACACAGTTTTCTGCAAGACAAAACTTTTTCTGCAGCTCTTTTTCGTTCTTCTGGTCGGTGGTTGCAATAGGTCTACCTCCGCGATATGGCAAACATTTACTTACACATATCCACAATCCACATGACATCCATTCTGGCTTGGTTTAACTTTACCATATATTTTCCCAACGCGAAATGCATGTAAAAGCAAAGAAACAGTGGATGCTACGAACTTGCCAAAACTTATCAGATTCTGTGATATGTGATAGTGGGAGTAGCAAACTGCACTTGACTTCAGGGCAGGAAAACAACATTTCGAAATTCAACCAAATCCTCCCATCTTATCTAGCTCGAAAACCAGAGTTGAAGATGAAGATAACACGGATAATATTCTATTTCGAAAACAATCCATTAAACCCATTTAATAATGTTTGCTACTAGGAGGGCAACTTGAAACCCAGGAACTGAGAAAGCAAACTAAGAAAACACATTTACTCAAACGACATTTCACACACCGAAACGATTATTTCACGCTGTGGAGTTTTGAAGATGACGGGTTCGTTTCACTTTGACAATGGGAAAAATTGCGTATAGACTACAGAGTAAACACAGCTAGAAAAATATTCTTTACAAGTTGTGAATATGCATAGAGCTTATTTTTCTGTAGGCTTTGTCATCTCATCACCAAGTGATCAACACTCTCATAAGTCTGTTTTTCTACGGATACATGATACTATCTAAAAATGTTTATACTTCGTAGAAACAATAGCTCTATGTAGATTAGATGTAAAAAGTGAAAAATGCTCAGTAGATAATACAGACTCTATAGATGTGCGTTTGTTTCCAAGCTTTTGTAGTAGCGGGATGGGGCGACCTCGATTCAATATTCCACATGGGTGGAGGATAAAAGAATTTGAGAGAGAATATTATCCCATGTATTGGCATGAAATAAGGAATGCTTCGCAGATCATGGTATGCTTATGCTTGCATTAGTTTTCGAGTTACGACCTGATACTCATATTGTCAGATTGTCTTGAGGGAGTTTTTCCTTTTTTTAGACTGTCAGAACGAAATAACAGTCTGCCTGTCGACGACCAGAGAACTTAACATGTACATATTCAGTGATGTCGCCCTTTTTGGCACTTGCTGTATACTCTCAGCTAAGAAAGGGTTTTTGCGTGTTTACTGTCGCTCCTAAATGTTGACAACTTTGAGGGTAGAAACTTTTCAGTTATTAGGGAGACGATAATTTCAGTCTATCGTTCGATAATCCCACAAGAGTGAAGACGAAAGGGGAAAAATAAAGTGGAAAGATTTTTTAGAGGAAATTGCGACAGGGTGTGATGAGTAAAGATTGATTAGAAAAATCGCTAAATATGAGTTTTTACGTAGATCGGATGATGATGAAGATGACGCTTGTTTGTGAAGTCTCGCATGTGGATTGTATGCTAATGGGTTCGTGGTTAGCTAATAATTGATGAGGATGGTGACAAGGTGGCGAATCCATTACAAAAGGATAACAAAGAAACCGTGCGTTGTAGCGACGTGTGCTGTTCAGGAAACCTTTTGTCTTGAAATGTGAGTATTTTCCATGTTTATTGTTTGCTTTTTGGGTTATTTTTAACAAGCAAAGTGTCATTTAACACAGGTGATAGGGATGGGAACAAAGTTTATCAAGATATGTGTTGTTGTGATATTCTGTGATATATAGTGCGAGTAATAGTCGCCATTTGCGTCAACTGGGTCATCGACTCCGTAAAAATATCTGTCGTCCTATCTAAACCCACTGTCATAACAAGTTTATCTTATAACGTCATTGTAAATCATAAACTACTACTTTTCTTTGTATTTAGCAGTAGCATGATGTAATATTTACGTTTTTCAATAACTTTAATGCATTGGGTAACAATTTTAACGCACAAAATCGATATTTTCGCTTTTCAAGATTTTGTACGTCGTTTACATGACAGGATTGAATAGTCCCGTAAAGTACTCTATACAATAAAAGGATTTCAGTAATACACAATAAATGCTTTACAGTCCGTTTGTAAACCCCATTTTTACACGATCTCGACGTATACAGAGTAAAATATTTCCTTTCAATTTCCTCCCAATGAAGAAAGGAAAAAACTCTTCCTCAGCTTCTCTCACGTAACAGCTCCCATTGAACTTTTCTTTTCCTCTCGTTTCTTAAATCCGGTCAATATGACCCTCATTGTGGTAAGAAAGTCTCGAGAAAAGGGCTCAACAGGACGCTCGAAATATCCCCAAGTCACTTGCGTGACTTCCATCCAATGATGAAACGATGAGACAGCTAAAATGTCTGGAATTCACACAATAGTCTTCACAAATGTCAATAGTTGTAACCTACTGTGACATTGACAATGGACACATATGGCCCTAACCAAGGACGTATGATTAACTTGGCAGGCATTTTTAGGTTTTCCTACTGATTGGGAAGGGATTACAGCTTAACATTATTACAATGGTCCTATAGCACCAGGACCAGATGGGTCTCAAAATTACCAGTAGAGGGGAAACCTCTGAATATTTCATATTTCGAAGAAGCCTAATAACGATCAATTGCCCACCGTCGTACAAGTCCCTAGCTTCACAGAATTTTGCCCCCTTTTAAAAGTAACGAACCGTACATTTTATTATCGTGCATGGAAGAATAACCTCAATACTTTTATCTCACTATCAGGCTCCATTAAAATACCATATAATTCACGAATGGCACGTAATAATCGGAAATTCTCATATTTTCCCATAATAATATGGACAGTATTTTTTGGCACAAGGGGTAATAATGGTTGGTACCGTATCGTACCTGCTCAAAAGCTGGTGTCAACTTTTTATCATTGCCCCATAAAACATTCCCCAGATAGAATAGGAATGACGTGCTGGCACTGAATCAATATCGCAATAAAAGGATGCATATTCTTTTTCTTCTCAAGAATCTCACAAGAATACGAAATGAGCATTCATTTATTTCACTGGATTCGTAAGCGAAAATGTGAAGTATTTTTTCGGGAAATAAATGATGAATAAGATTTTGATGAATTTGACCTTAAACTAGATATATATTTTGTTTTGTTGCAGTGGGATGCAGTTCGTGAGGTGGTTGCGAAAGAAAAAGGAAAGCGAGGCGGGAGACTGCTTATTGTTGGGAAAATATGACAGAAAGACTAAGAAAATTGTAAATTTCTTTTTGAACAGCACAAACTTATTATGTAAAAAATCAAATAAATTTTGGGCTATTCAAGTCTTAATGCGTTAAAAAACCTCGAGGAAAAGGTAACTTGGCTTGGCGTAGAGGGACCTGTGGGAGGAAATATAACAGGGAAAATGTAATTTATGAAGGATGAAAGTTAAAGCGGAAGTTTTTCATTCGCCTTGGAACTTTCCAACCACACTTCCTTTATTCTTTTGAAGATGATGTGGGGAAGCAATAATGGCGAATAATGCTGCAATGGAAACTTGGCACACAACAAAAACCAATTGTATGCAATGGAGACGGAGACCGATACGGTGTTTTGCTTTCTCACATGGAAAACTTTTTCTTTACAGTGGATTAGTTTCTTTTACGTAATACTGGATAATGATTTGGAAATTATATGGTAATCTATGCAAAAAGTGAGGTCATTAATTTTGCTGAAGATGATGCGCGCTTTACCACTATTTTATTTCGTTGTAAATACTTACGTGGGAAGGAAGGGGTTCGAGTTCGGGCTTGGTATTGGTGCAGCAAAAAGTTTAAAAGGAAATTTTCATGAAAAATAGCGAAAGAAAATAAACAAATTTTGTTTATTTGAAATTCTTGATGGGAACTCGACCTTACTTTCTTAATTGTTGGGAAAGGATGACTACGAAATCTCGATGTACGTCGAAATTATTAAGTTACTTCAGTATTAATTTTTTCTAGGAAGTCATAATAGAATATTTTCAAAATAAACATGTGACAAGCTATGCCTTAAGTTGCATGAGGAAAAGTAAACTAAAAATAATACCATCAATAGATGCTGTCACAACGAGTTGAAAAAATAAACACGTGATGGGAAATGTTCCGTTTTTATCACAGCATTTTCTTTGGATACTCCAAATTGACTTTAAAAATTGTACATCTTCAAAAACTGGCCTATCCGAAGTGTCTTGAGTGAATAAGGGTATTGAGCGCAATGTTAGCCACGTGAATGCAACGCTGCATGCACATGTAATTTTATTTACGGAATATCGGGTGTGATGCGCAATCACAGAGTGGTAAAATACTAAAAGAGAAGAAACCAACATAGCCATTCCCACGACTCCTATCCTTTCAACAACGAGTAATGTTAATGATACTGAAGAACCAAAAAGCTTTCTCTTTATATGTCCCCATCCTCACGATTGCTCTACTTTTTCTTTATTGAGGAAGGCAATGACTCTGCTCATTTAAGAGGGCCTATAAAGATAGAGCAATGAGAAGGACCACGTATATGCAGTGCAGTGCGCTGAAATAGCACATAAAAGTCCCATTGAGATTATCTCAATCGAAGTTTTTCATATATGACTTTCCTCCAGCATGAACTTGGATAATGAACTATTCATGACGTCCTGGAAATTAGATATTGAATCCTGAATTCCATTCCCGGAAACAAGACAGGTTAGCCAAGGAAAAAGAATTTTCGCGTTCTTTTCTCACCGTTGCTCGTCTTTGTAATAGCTATCCGAGCATCCATTGCCCATCCTAGGAAACAGAAGATGTAATAATGAAGTGTGCTCTTGCAATAACTAGCATTCTCAAGAGCTTCACAATTTACAAAAACGATGCAGGTTGCAGAGAAAGGATTATCCCCTTGTTCTGAAATGAACGATACAACATGAGTGCATCTCAAAGAGTTTTGCTCGAGATACTGCGATATGATCAAAGGATTTATTTCATTAGTACCTTTCACTGTTCTTACATATCCGTCAAATTCAAATTGATTCATTTATACTTGCGCTATTTATGATAAACATAGTTGTTTTAACTATGAAGATTCGGAAAACGAAAACAGAAAGTACCCGTTTTAAATTTAAGTTGTTTTGACTCTTAAGTCCTCAAAGGAGATAATGAAGATTAAAAGTACCAGAAACAGCCATTCTAATTTTTTAGGAATATTACTATGAACATATTCAGTATAAAAATATACGTATTTAAGCAGCCTACAACAGAATTATGATAATTTATGGGGTTGGAGTTGGAATATGTTTACAATTAACACCGTGTTTAGTAGCAAAAGTATGTCAAATATTATGCATAATTAATATAAAATAAAAATAAAACTTTCCTTTTCCTGTCAAGTTTCAACCCTAAATCATATCCTCAAACGCACAAGTGAAAACATGTTAGATTTTCATAATGATTAGATACTGAAGTGGACGAGAGTCGCCCGCATTTCATTAGAGTCTGTTCAGGTGAGAGAAGGAATCTGAAAGTATTAATTACGCTTAATGAATGCCTTTACAAACAGTTTCTTCGCCCCGGTGATTGCATAACTTGGATTTCTTTACAACTGGCGATTTTCTCATCAAAAATGAGGAAGGAGTGTTTACACAAAAGTGTGAAAACTTGGAAACTACTATAAGACTCATTACGCTTCACTACCCATCAAACCTGCGTAATTTAATTGGATAGTCCGTTGCGTGAGTGTTGCATTTGGATTTAGGGATATTTGCTCAACTAAGCATTCCTATTCATATTAAAACTTTAGCTTTTAAGAGTCTAATTAAATATAGCATACTAATATCCACCTCTATTTGGCGTCGGACTTACGACACACGAATCAACCAGTGGGGTCATTCATGCTAATGTAAAATAAACTACGCTTCCCACATCTCACTTCCAAGAAAAATGTGAGCAACCGCTTAGGAACGTACAAAATCCTATAGTGTTTATTCATAATCACGTCTTTAGTTTGGAAATATGATTCACAATGTATTTCGTCCAAGGTTATGAAAATCAAACTTAGAAGTAATGCTTCCCTACACTCATTAAAATTGCAAGCTTGACACTACTGACAGCTCGCCAAAAGCATTTTAAAAAGCCAGTAAAGCCGCTGAATTTTTCAAGGTGATGTAATACCCGTAGTATGATATCTATATGCAGTAATCATTATCTCAATGTCTCCGCGACCTTATGCTTCCCTCAATGTCAAGAAATATAAAAGACAAGCGTCAAATTCAAAAGCTTACCTTTTTGTCCCGATTCCCAACATCTGGAAAAGGAATTTTGTTGCTGAAGCGATTTCTCATCGACTTCTTATCTTGATACCCTTGAACTTCTAGTTTCCAGCTAAAATTTTATTATAATGGGCGGGCTGACTGGAGCACTCATGGAGAAAAACACAGATAATAATTTTAAGTTATAAATGTGACTTTTCCAACACTTGTAGTCTTTGTGCCGACCCCTCACAAAGCATCTTCACCAACACCACATTACCCACAATTTCATTTGTGTAAAAGTTTTGCCCCTCTAAGTTACTATATCCCATACACAAGATGAAAAACTTGTTTTTCAAGACTTGTCTCTCGCCCCCCTTCCGTTCTTCGAAAATCCGTATGCTTTACTCAACCACCATGAAATACTAATAACATGTCTCGAATAAACTGTCACATTTTCTTTAGCTGGCCAGATCTCTTGTCGCAAATTACAAAGTAAATTAAGAATAATAGCTGGAAACCCTGTCTGCAGTGTAAAACTGCCACGCTGCACTGCATCGAGAAAACTGTGAAATTTCTTATTTTCTTATTTCTCGCTTCTAAGAGTTTTGTAGTGTTTACCCCAAGGAAAAGTTATTTTTGCAGAGACAAAACACAAAGACGAAAATATCCCTATTTGACGTAGTTAAAATAACCTTGAAGAGTTCTATTAATTACTGGACAAAAAAGACTAAACAAATAACAATCTTCCTATTGCCTCCTGGAACACTTAGCAAAAGACAAACCAAGTAAGTTTTGCGTCTGGGGCATACACTAACAGCAGATGAATTGATGCTCACTCTGTTCTCGGGTAAGTTTTTCCACTGTGTAATGAAATATTGCTTCCAGCCAGAACAAATATACTCTAAAATTGAGAAAGAAAGCCGAAATAATCTCTCTTCTTTGAGACAAGGACAACAAAATGAAGAAAAAACTATAATATATTTTGGTAATTCAACTCTCAACTTTTTCCTATGAGTGGCAAAGTTGCGACCACTTACTTGACTTCACTTGACGAAAGGGTTGTTAAAGAAGCTATTTTACTGGGTATTATTATACTACACGCATAGATATCTCTTTCTGAAAGAATGCACTCAACAACTTAATCCCCTCAAGTCTTAAAGTCAACAAATGTAATATGTCTAGTGTCTACTTATTTATTACATAATTTCGTTTGGTTGGGGTTCCACACATGAATTTCGTTTTGTCAGCCGCTCCTCTCATCCCACCACTAGGGTCGGCACACGTTCGCAAAAATTTCGTTGGAAATGCACGTATTGTGCAAGTCATTCCGGTGGTGCTAAGTGCTCTCAAGGAAGCAACAACTTAGGAGTCAATCAGAGTAATAAATTCTTGTCTTGATAGAAAGAAAAAACTTACGTAAGCTGAGGTTGAAATGGAGACAAGCTAATATAACTTGTTAGGGAAGAGGGAGTTTCAATGGAATCGGATGGAAGATCTATTACCCCCGCAATAATGTGCAATATGGAAAGAATACATGACCAACTAGAATTGGGAGGTAGGTGGAGGAAAAGGCAAGTGAATGTCGAATTGTTACGGAGAACTGCAAGGGTTTTAGTTTAGTGGAGTCGTTGAGGTGAACGAGCAAGACGTGACCATGCATTTGACCATAAATATTCAGCAGGGTCATTATTAAACTGATCATTGGCCACTATTATGTATCCTATGATCATCGTTCTTGCTCGAGTTATTGGCATTTTTCTTGAAGGGAATGTTATACAAAGTACATGTTCCTTATGCAACAAGATTAGATATAGATGTTAGGGATATAACTCAATAATTATAATGATACATGAAATCAAGCAAAACGGATCAGTTTCGCCGTAGAGAACGTCTCATATCGCGCAATTACTGGTTAATAATGCATATGAATGAATTATAGCAGCAAGTCGACAGGAAAAAGTCAATTTGGAGCCGAGGTAGGTATATCGTATATGTCATAACGTCATATGTCCTGCTCTGCAGTGGATTCAATACTAGCATGATGCGTGAGCCGTAATAATGCATATGAATGAATTATAGCAGCAAGTCGACAGGAAAAAGTCAATTTGGAGCCGAGGTAGGTATATCGTATATGTCATAACGTCATATGTCCTGCTCTGCAGTGGATTCGATACTAGCATGATGCGTGAGCCGACTCGATCGCGTTTTTTTCGTAGAAATCGATCCGTCCTGTGCAGTATAATGTGTATTTAATCTACATATACCTATTCCTTCAAACAATTATGTTAGCTTCGATAATTTCAATTAATTTAAAGTTAATTACTTATGGATATGAAATTGACGCGCAGTATGTGTAAAAGAGATTGACAATGAGTTTTAGCAAGATGAAAACGGATAATGTATAATGTCTTGTGCTTGTCTACAGACGCATTTTGTGCATTAAGTCAGTTAGTTGGCACTTGTCAATTACAAAAAAAGCCAATTATAAATGGCAAACTTGATTTACAAGATGGTGCAAAGTGTTTTGCATAATTACAAGGAGGAAAAATGTCAAGTTCAAGATTTGCATTTTACCATCTGTTCATTTTCAGTAATTGGGTGTGTGATCCGACGAGAAAGACTAAATTGCAAAAAAACTCGCAAGCGAATATATGTGATACAATGTTTAAGAGATGTTAAGCTGCTAACATTTACCAACTATGACCACTTCCTCAGGTGTTTGCGTTGCAAGTTAATGACATTCTCATGTAAATTTTAAGCTGATGAAATTATTAACCTACGCTAAACTTAATAAATGACTTAAATCAGCTTGGCCAGGTGTGTTTCATGGCGTTTACAGATGACAAATAGAAGCGAAAGATTATTTAAACACGAGTCGGATTCAAATTCAAATGAGCATACAGCACTCGAAATAACATCGCATTACGTGGAATAATACCATCCTGCAGATTATGCGAAGGATTGCCAGTCGTGTTTTGAAAGTGCACGAATGCCGATGTAATAACAACTGTTTCCTTGTGAGATACAAAAACATTCCAGACAGTTTTCCAGCTAGTCGTGAATCTAAAGTTAAAATAGTATGGAATTATTAGTTACCTTAAGAATAGGGAAGGCATGATAAATCCCATAATATCAATCCTTAATCCACCCACAAGCGAGCAAACAAGAGAATAATACTATCATCTGGTAAAGGCGTTATCTGGAATTTAAATTCAATATGAGCTTATGCCACTTTCGAATGAGATTTCGAGACGAAAATTATTCGCAAGAGCGACCATATTTACGACTACTTGTTTTCTGTGACGTTCATGTTACGCAATAATTCCAGGAAATTGTGCAAACAGTGCACGTAAGAAAAGTTTCATTACCTTAGCCAGACACAGATGGAGAAAAAAAACCTGCTAGATTGAATTTAAGCATGCAACATGGTTCAATTGAGGTTTAATATTGAAAGTTTCATAAATAATCGGTCTACTTAAAACCGAAATATACCTTATAGTCAGAAGT
>JAHZNA010005473.1:0-10824 GCA_027743935.1 Sinodicranocentrus sp. ZH6 | reverse complement strand
CAAAAAAATACATGGTATGTATCTCTCTCTGATAAATGATAATTTTTTCGCAGTTTTAAATTATTCTTACAAGAAAATTCTTGTTTTTTATTTCGGAGGAAGTGCAAAAAAAACTACAAGGAGAGGAAGCTCAAGTAGTTTATTCTTCAAATGGAATAAATTGGTAGCTCATTAGAAAAAGATGGAAAGGCGTTGACGCATGATAATCCATTTGAAAAAAAATGTTATCCCCTGGATATTTAGGTATCCGGTGACCATATGCTGCTTAAAGTCATCAATAACTTGGCATTTCCGATCAATAACGGAAAATATATAAAAGGCTCTCTACTTCTCTCACACACAATCCTCTTTGCAAAGAAACCGAGTCAAACTCTAAAAGTAAAACTTTGTTTGAAGATGAAAGAGATATGAAGAGAAGGAAAAAATGAAACAAGTATTGCTTCTTCTTATCTGTAGTTCTGTTAATAAAATGTTACGTATTGGCAGTAAGGTATCAGCAGGTGAGAAAGGGTCGTGGGGTTTATTCCATTAAGGATGGAATGAGTGTGGGCGCACTTGAAACCTATTTGGATGAGCTCCAAGGTGCATAAGTAAAAGCATAGATTTCCAGTTTTATCCTGGTCACTCATCCGGAAAGCTGTAATTTTCATTTACATGGGTATCCACGTCACACAACAACATATACATATATCTTGGTTTCAACATGCCTCTCTATATTCCCAGCTATAATCAAACCTCACTCACTTTTACTCCTTGTCAGTTATGACATGTGTGACGGTAGCTCAATACTCTTATTCTTCTGCCCTATATTACGTGTGTAGGTAGGAAACTGTTTAATAAAAAAAGTGGTCCGCGGTATAATATTTATATGTATATCATGTATTGGAAGGGAAAACATATGAGGAGATAAAGTGCGTTGCGTTGTGTGCCCAATGAGGATAATGACGTTTATCATTATCATCCCGTCGTAGAGCACACTCTTCTCCATCCCCTTTTTCCTGTCTTGACTCTTCTTCTGATGAGGATGTTCAACGTATATGGGAGTTTTTGAACGTAGCCAATTTGATTAGATGCATCGGAGCCCATGCAAAACGTCGTAAAAAACGGTTGGAAAAATTCACAAATCCATCCATCTCCCCATCACCCCCTTGTTTCTTGCTCACTGCACTTACTCCTTTAATGGATGGGATGGGAGTGAAGGAGAGAAAAAATATTAAGAAAATGGAGAGACAGCCAGACGGCAAACCGCCACTACAGCTACNTGGGATGGGAGTGAAGGAGAGAAAAAATATTAAGAAAATGGAGAGACAGCCAGACGGCAAACCGCCACTACAGCTACTCATGCACATCCTGTACCAACGACCATACCAGAGAGGTACCTCAACAAGTGAAAATTCTATAGCAATAATAAGCAACACTACTCCTATTAATTTGGTGGTGGTGTCGCTCTCTACAAAATTAAGTCGCTCAAGTGTAAAACCTTATTTATTTATTTTCTACTTTTTTCCCTTAGCTATTCCTTCCCAAGAGAGTAGTATGTTGTCAGGCTAACAAGATTTCTCAACCTGATACTGATGACAAAAACTCGTATTGACGGGCAAAGTGTAACAATCAAATTCATAAGGTTTGCTAAATACATTAAGAAAAAAGTATACGACACTAATAGCGTTTTACGACAATGATGGATCTTTTTATGTTGAAGATAAAACCTCATCGTGTAGGTGGAATAGGAACTCTATTACATAACATGGATAAAAAAGGTCGTTTATTCCTTTCATTTGAAAATCATACTGAAACATTGAGAGGATTCAATATAGAGAGAAAATAATGTGGTGGATAGTTTTATTCAAAGAGATTTGGATTTCTTACAAGGTGGCCGACTACATTGAGCCCAGGTTTGCTACATTTTATCCAGTTTTCTCCATGACAAGTGTAGATGCTGAAGGTTGGTGCACTATGGAATGGTAGAAGAAATACCTGAATTTTTTTCTCTTCAAGACTCCCCACATCAATCAGACAGAGACATTAGACAACATGAGTATCTCCTTAAGCAATCTTTCTTGTCATCTCATTCATCAACACCCTTTCTCTATTTTACTTGGGTACTCCACACTAACCACAATATTCTCGTCTTTTGAGTCACCTTTCAATGCAAGGTTGAGAAATTCGGAGATTTTTCTTGATGAACCTCAGCAAGAGTAAGAAGAAAAAAGTCACTTTTGTCCTCTCTCTCTCTTTTTAAAGGTGATGTATGAGTCTTGTTTCGGAACAAGATATTTGAACAAGTTGATAGATATATTATCCATGTCACCTTTGCCAACCCTATTGTATGAATGGATAATGATGAGAACCAGTTGTCGATTTTTTTTCGCGAGAAAAACCAACACAAGAATAACTTATATGGTGGTAAATCATTTACAATATTTTTTTTCTACAAAAAAAACTGAATTCAATTGGAATCACAATCTCATATATATTTTTATACCTAAATACAATCTGGTTTGTTTTTGCCATCCCAAGTTGAAAATGTAAAGCAAAGTTTTTTTGCTGTAAAAGCGTGAAAAAACATTTAATTTTACATGGAAGCTTAAATGACATATTATCCTCAAGTGAAAGAGACTCTCTGAGATTTATTAGAGTTGGAAGCAACAAAATGCCGATTACAATTTGCACGTACGTTTATATACCCCTATTTTTTTCGTTTTTAGCAACTATTTGTTGTTGTGGCGCCTGTTTGTAATCATGTAATGCTCACGTAATGTGTGTGTAATCTACAAAATGAATAGAATGATTGTGGGAGACCAGAATAACTGGTATGACGAGATGCTCGCTTGCCACTCGACATCACATCATCATCTTCACCGTCCTCTGTTGTCGTTGTCCTCGTCATCATCTCACCATATCCTATGTCTCCTCTTGAAAATATACAAATCTTCTTGCAGGGCATTGTCACTCCAAAAAATACATAACTTCTATAGAAGCTGTGTGGTGTAATATTATGCATCATAAAGTTTTTTTTGCGAATATCCCCACATAATAATATTATTTTGAAGATCCTTCCCGTGTTGATGATACCTTTAGTCGTCACATCCTCTTTGAACACATCCTTCACATCTTTCTCTGAATTCCCTGAAAAAAGTATTGATAAGGAGGGGAAAGAGTCGTGTTAAACCTTCCCCATGTATTTTTCTTCATTTTTCATCATCCCGTGTGTGGCATATTCTCGCTACCTCTGTTACTTTCAAGAAAAGATATTACCACAATAAGGGCTTTTTTACTGAGGATTATATTACCCATATTGGATATTACAGAGAAAATTAACTTGTACAAGAGAACTGCCACTTGGAGCTTGGGCAAGTTGACTAGGCTAATTTGTTTTCCTTTACTTTCTTGAAGAAATCTGCAATTGTGGATTGCTTTTTAGGCAAAACATACTATCCGTATTTTTTCAAACAACAATATTATTCAAGAATGTGTACAGGTATGGGGAATGATGTTGATAATAATTTTTTTTCCAAGAAAATGTGCTCACATTGCTCATCTTTAATATTCATGGATGGATAATACTAAGGAATGTTCTCAAGTGACACATTCCCTTTTACTGTTATACCAACAATGAGAAGTGACACTTATTGCACATTTTGGATGAGGCTCATATTACCATTTTGATGGTTGTGTATTATTTATTAGATCTCTTTAACGGTTCTCCACACCATAATATCCCGTATGTTCTCAAGTATTTCACAAAACTTGTCGAGTTGCTCAACAGCATAAACTCTTGTGTTTTGTGGAGAGGGCGAACAATATATTTTCTAAAGCCACAAGGTTGAATTCTTCTCGAATGAATTTACTCAATGAGCTGAGACGAGAGGATGAGGAGGATGGAGAAAAAATATAGTTATCATCTTCCCCCGACTCAATGAGCCATTCCACCTGTTCTCTGTTGTCTCCGCACCATAATATCCCGTATGTTCTCAAGTATTTCACAAAACTTGTCGAGTTGCTCAACAGCATAAACTCTTGTGTTTTGTGGAGAGGCGAACACTATATTTTGTAAAGCCACAAGGTTGAATTCTTCTCGAATGAATTTACTCAATGAGCTGAGACGAGAGGATGAGGAGGATGGAGAAAAATATAGTTATCATCTTCCCCCGACTCAATGAGCCATTCCACTTGTTCTCTGTTGGGGAATTTCACAAGGATAATGAGCAAATTATGAGCTCTTTTACAGATCAAATGTGAGAGAAGTGTATGTTGAAAAGTGTCAAAACTTTTGTGCTTGTCTCTCCTCACCACAAGAAGAGCAACATCATCAATATCACCAGGAGAACCACCATCATCTCCTATTTCAGCGAGAGGGTCCCTCCTACGACTTGTGTACCCTCTTGAAAAAGTAAAAAAATAAAATAAACTGTAATGTGTAAAGCCTCCTTTTCTACGTCGACACAAGCAAGAGTGTTTGGCACGTGACTGAAATTCCTGATTTGGACTCAGTCTTGTGTCTTCTCCTGCCGAAAAGGAGTGTTTCCCTCTTATCCCAAGTCTATGCAGCTTAATATCTTCTAGTATACCACAAAAATATGTGGATTGAACACAAAAATAAGATTTTTTTCTAAAGAGTCCTTTTCTTTTAAAGATTCTCTGACAATATGCTGATTTGTCAGGAGGAGGGAGGGAAGGAAGAAAAAAATTATCACAAGTCGTCACACCATCACAGCCTTTAGTTGTCGCCCATAATAAATTATATTTTTTGTAAAGTTGTCTTCTGTCTGCACCCCCTCAGCTGTTAAATGAATGATGGGATGATAATTAATTGGTTGTTTATATTTTAAAACTTGACCACCTCTCGATATTGCAAGGTTAATTAATAAAGCTGGATATGAGATCATTTGGATTTTTTCTGCTATTCGGGGCAAAAATGTAAAACATTCCATATCGAACATTCCCTCTGACTGGTTTCCAATTAGAAGGGAAAAGCTCAAAGTGAAAAACCCTTTTTCGCTAATTAGCCCATCCACCCGAAACAAACAGGATTTCTAGGATGTTATTTACAAAGGATAAGGATATATATGTTTTGATAGGATTCCAGAAAGAAAAGAAATCCTCATAATCAAGATTAGCTAATGAAAATCATCTATTTTAAATTAAAGGCAGTCAAGTGGGAAATGGGAAACAACAGTACGAAAATGACCATTTGCACACACTCATGTATTGATGCAAGTCTTTCGAAAAAGGGAGAAAAAATAATCGAGTGTTGCAGTATATATCCCACTTATATTGTGGGAGTGTAGGAGAAACTCAAATTAAAAGAGATTTACACACAAAGATATTACACAAGTTTAAAGATAGGAGGAGCAGGGTTAGGATAATATTCACAAAAATGGAAGCTCTCATTATCCTCTTTAATCAATTGAATGTATCTAAACTTGTAATATACAATGTTTGCTTTATAATTCCTGTTACATGTTTCTTCTTGTTTTAGTGAGAATATAATCTATAAAAAATGCTTTCTTGTATATATGGTTAGCTTGCCCTGTTTCAAGAGAAAAGTCAAGAGTGGAACTGGAATAACCCAGAGAATAACATACATCAAAGAAATTGTCTTACATCATCAATAAAGCATTTTATATTGTAGTAATGCATTTATATATTTTTTTTGTACTTTACAAAAAATACCTAATAAATACTTGCCCTGCTTGACTTGCTCAGGGAATTGGCTCCTTTTAAACATGTTTAATCGGTAGAGGTGCATGTATGCATTTTAATATTAAAGAAGAGCAAGAAATACTGCAAGTGTGGGAATAAGTGTGTGTACAGTGCACATTCTTCAAATAGGATTTTCTTCACGCTCCATGAAGGAAAAGCCTTTTATGTGTTTCGTCTCTTCGTCTTCGTACTCGTCAGTGGAGAGAGATTGCCATTTGACTAGGATTTTCTGTGTGTGGTTCTTTTTCCTTGAGAAAAACAAGCACAGGGTGAAGCACAAAAAGTGGTGAATTTTTTTAAAAAACAGAGACTAAAGGAATTGGGAAAAATCTAAGGAAACGGAAAGCAATCAGTTACGCTCGACTGGGTTCAAACAATCGATGTTTTTTTGGGGGAAAAAATTCCCTCTTTGGAAAGAGAAGTGGATGAGGGGCAGAATTTTTTTATTGCTATTTCATGCCCATCTAGTTTCTACCTTGCTCGTGCGCTCCTCAACTCATCATCATATTATCATTTTCTCCGTAGCTATTTAATACTCACTTGTAACGTAATCCCGCATGTGTGTGTGTGATGCAAGAGAGGCTTAAAATGGTTAGCAATTCTTACGTAACATATTATCACATCAAGTCAAATCTCTCCTCTTCTTCCTGTCTTTTTCATGGTTGAAATGGTTTTTGGAATGGTTGAATGCCTTCAAATGTTGCAGCTGTAATATATTTTTGAATACAATAAAGAATCAGCTCACTTGAGCGTGCCACCATTTTACATATTTTACTCAAGCAATTGATACCACCTGGAAATGCACATGAATTTCGATACCTGTTGAGGAGGGAAAATTTAAAAAGGGATTTTTTTTTCAAACTGGATCTTTATCATACATCCTCATTCCAGAAGAAACCCGGCAATTAATATAAATGGCTCGTGAGCTGGGAAAAAATGAGGATTGAGGAAAAAGGACAAGCAATCCAGTTTTTTCCCTTTGTATATAAGGGTGTAAAGAAAAAGTTGTTCCAGGGTTAGGGAAAAGTTGAAAGGGTAACAATATCTATTTTTGATACTCTTGTCCATTACATCACGAAGGGTATACAAAATTGATCTTGTAAGTGTGTCTGCGGTAAAAGTATAATGGCATAATTTTTTTTTACCCCGCATCCCCTTTCCAGTAGCCACACGATGAAAACAATCCATGTATTGAAAGGGGATCCAATCTCGACAATCACAATAGCCCAATTGATTACGTCCATTCATTCCATTCAATAGAAAAAACGAAGCTATTGTGTTTCTCCAACTACCTTTTTTCTCGATGACGACCATTCCAGTGGTCGTGCTTGGACGTTTTATCAACTTGTTTACTCTTGTATGATAATAGGGATAAATTAGCATTCGACAGGTAAAGAAATAGAAAATGTCAAGGAGGCTTTTTTCCAACCTTGGTTATCATTATGGTCACATGACTACAACTTTTTTTCATCGGTCTTCTCTTCTCATTCATTATGCATGCATGCGTGCGTGCGCCTGTGCGTGTTTCTTTTGTACGTGAAAAAAAACTCCTGATTGTAAAGTTTTGTGGTCATGTGCTCCTTATTGGTTTTCACAACTCAATCAATCCCCTTTAAAAAAAGAAAGGAAAAAAGGCTTCTCAACAAAAAATTCTGCAACTTGCCCCTTTTCTTACTTTTGGTATCTTGACAAAGGATGATTTGTACTCTGTTACAAAATTTTTGTAATCCTCTTCCCTAACAAAGTCTTCATCTTCTTTACTTAATTTTTTTCCTCTCCGTTAGCAGTCATTGTCCTCCCGATTCTTAACGATCAAGGGAAGCTCGTGGTTGTCTTTGCGATAATGATTTCAGCTTAGAAAATGCAGATGATGCGTCGTAAAATCTCCTTCCGTCACATTCTCGTTTAAATGCTCTGGTGGCTGGGTTGCGTGCTCTAAGCCGAGTTTAGTTCCACCGAAGCGAGGAAAACAGGAGAGGAGAGAGATGATTAAAAACATAAATCTACAGCTTTAGATCACCACCGAACGAAAGGGTGACATTGATCTTGCTTAATTTATAATACCCACCTCGTCTCCCTCTTGTGGGCTTCTTCACTTGAAGGAAAATTACTCAAACGAGGACAACTGACCGGAGAGCTGAGTCTCAAATGGTTTATATCAATTAAAACGTTTTATAGTGGATGCACACAATGGCCGCCGAGCACACACACACACACGCATATCACAATTTCTAAAAGTTATCTTGTGTGGTCATAGCAAGAGGGATTGTGGCAATAAACTCGAGATACTCGAAAAAAGAAAAAAATATCTATCTCTCTCTCTCTGAGAATATGCAATAATCATAACGGCAACTTACACCGTATTATCATCAAGAGCAGGAGCATACCATGCATAATATTATATTCTGATGAGGACAACCGCAACGAGAGGATGAATTAGATTTTTTAAAGCGACAATGGCTCCACGCAAGAATGAAAATTGGACTTTGATATCGTCGCAAAATAATATTAAAAGTTTGCTCCAAACTAAACAAGCCAAAAAGTGTTTGCTACAGAAAACTATTTACCAATATGAATGAATGTACGTTGAGCTAATATGGGATGACAATTTTTAATGTCATATTTCAAACATATTTTTCTCCTCTTGTCAAGCTACACTTTTAGCCATGATACCATGGTCAAGTTTGATTCTGAGAATTAACAAGTTATTATATCATCCAGTAGACTATCAGCCCTCCTTTGCTCTAGTCATCAAAACGTGTAATAATAATCAGTCTGAATGAAATTTAATATTAGTCTTGATATATATCTATATCTATACGAGCTAAGCGAGAAAAACACAATATATTCTTGAATGAAGTTTAATATCCCATTATGATTACCATCATTTTGGTGGTCTTGTTCCTTGATGAAGATGAATCCAGTGTGGCACATCTTTCTACCCTGCTCCTGTCTCTTACGAGGTTATAACAGGGGAGAAAAAAAATCGTCTTTAAGATAGAAAATGAGAGGAAACTCTATATGTTTTTTTCTTCTCCTTTTGCTTCTCCATCTCTTCTTCCTACCAGAGATTCTTTTTTTATCAACTTGTACAATCAGTAGTTGTGTGTGTGTGTGAGCTGATTACTCCATTCGACCATGTTATGCCGGCTCCACTCTCTGTCTTTTTATTAATGATTGTAAAGTATGGCTGATGGACGGGCACGGACATGACATCAAATATAATATTCGTCGCAAAGGAAAAAAAAAGATGTCCAAGTGAATTTTCCCCTTCTGCTAGAAGCAGACAGAGACAAGAGAGAAATTTATATTCTCTCATGATCACTTTGCCAGGGATGTGAGGGATCCTCTTGGAAAAAAAATATCGGCATGTTGACAAGATTGTTGGTCTTGTTGTTTTGTGTGGAGAAGAATATAAGGCATGTATAGTTTTTTTCTCTCTTTTTCTTGGTGGTAATCTACTCAAGAAATGAAAGCCCACATGTGCTTCTTATAAAGTTTGTCAATACGGTAAAGGCATATGGAGAAAAAAAGTTCTCTGCTCCTATAATAAGTATACCCTTTCGATAATATATTTTCTTTCTATCAATCAATCAACAATATAATACTGCACGTGTCTGTGGGTCTGTGCGTCTGTTTGTGTGGACCGACCGGACAGAATACCCGAAAATATGTCATGTGTAAAGGATAGCGTGCTATGATCTTTTACTATGTCATGCAATACATTTTTATATGTATATGTATTATAAGTGTGTTGTGAGCATGCGCAAAATTCGATTACAACGCCAACGATCAAGTGTAGGGTACAGGTGCACCTTATCCCGTATCCTGGGGTGAGATGAATGAAGACAAACTTCATGGGGACAAGTTGCAGGGTGCAAGTGCACTTTATCCTTATCCCGTATCCTGGGGTGAGATGAATGAAGACAAACTTTCTTGGCACAGGTTGCAGGTTGCAAGTGCACCATATCCTTATCCTGTATGTGGATGTAAGATATATAAACACCAGCTTACTTGGAACAAGTAGCAAGTTGCAAGTGCACCTTATCCTTATCATACATAATATTATTGCAGGCGTCTGTGTATGTGTGTGTGAGTGAGTGTGTGTGTGGTGGACCGACCGGATGGATACCCAAAAGTATTGTGTGTGAAGGATAGCATATATTCTTTTACCATGCCATGCAATACTTTACTGTATAATACCGCATATTCAGTGTTTTGGGTCAAAGATTTGGTTTAGAACACAAGAATATTCTGTAATTCGTCCAGTTTTCCCCCGGTAGGGTTGGAGTGATGGTCGGCGACAAACCAATATTTAAAAATTCAGTTTATGGTTTAGTTAAAGGTAAAGTTTTAGTTACACAAATGATTATTCGTTTATTTGCCCAGTTTTTATTCGTTTGAATATTTCTACGAGTGACAGTAATTTAACGAATTTCCGTTTATTCGCTCATTTTTTATACGTTTTATGTTTAGAATATATAACGCAAAAGGGGGGTGTGGGGGGCACAGCCCCCCACTTATTGCGAGATGAACCTTTGTAGTCTTATTGAGAATTTTTGTATTTTATATGTATTTTTTATTTGTGTCAGGGTGTTGTGTTGGGTTAGTGGATGTATCTACGTTTATTCGTTTACACTCTTTATGTATGTTGTGCGATTAGCGCACAACGGGCGTTCTAGTGTAATAATATTGCCTGTGAGGCGAATTCCTCCTATTTTTTCCAATCTTTACACTGTTATTACGACCACAGGGAAAAACATGTTGGGGGTTGTCCCAGTAGCAAAAATGAGCAAGTTAGATGAAGATGAGAGAATAAAGGAGAAGGCTTCTTTTTTCAATGTATTCGTGGGAAAATGAGTTTTTTGTTACTATAGTTTTGTCATCTTTGTCAAAGTCATCATCATCAAAGCTTGTCAAAGTCATCATCATCAAAGCTTGTCAAAGTCATCATCATCAAAGCTTGTCATGATTTTTTTTCCTGGTGGCATTCAATCCGGAAAATGATTTGAGAAGCTAACTGTAGTTGATAAATGAATGAGGAAAATTATGAAGATGATATTATTGATTGTAAAATATAGGGATTACATTTTGCAAAAATAACGATTTTTTTTCTGT
>JAHZNA010005472.1:0-11251 GCA_027743935.1 Sinodicranocentrus sp. ZH6 | reverse complement strand
ACTCAAACAATGGCAGGGCAATTTTTTACTTCACAAATTGCTTCCTATTAAAAGTACTGAATTTACATTTCTAGTAATTATATTATATATTCTAAGCTAAAAGGTATATGACTATTTTTTATTGTAACTAACTTAAATATGAGCTACAAATGTTATGTTTCTGTATTTTTTCAAGAAAAGGAAGGACATATTTGTTGATTCAATCATGCTGACTAGCCCCCCACAACCGCACAAATAAGAACACTATGCCGATGCCGAGTCAAAAAGAAAGAAACAGTCTATTTGTAAACCTGATCCATCATCATAGCTATTTATCAGGTATCTTCTACGAGTACATCATCACATACCGCAGACAGAAGGAGAACATAAGAATAAGAATATCATGAAATGAGCCTAGCTAGATAGACTTCATTCTGGCGAGCAGAAGTAGAAAGATCAGTCACTCTTACACTACACACAAATTATCACCGTCCTGAATTTATTAACGTAACAAAAACCGGAATCATTGTCTTCTATCTTTCTTAACTACAGCAAAGAACTATTCAGACATTCAAGTTAAGGAATGAAATACATACAAGTAATCGAATACATATTTGTTCGGGCTTAGAGTTAGACGATAGACTAGTAGGGTAACTTTACATTTAGACGCACGAAGGTTCTGTTCTATTCTGCATTTTTCTCTTCAGCTAAATGGGCAGGCATATACCATCATCAAATATGCATCGTGAATTTGAGCAAAATGTACTTGATGGATAACAAACTTTACAGAAAATTTGCATTTTTGGTTTGCTCTCCACTCTCTGCATCATCATATCGGAATGCAGCAGTCAGTAGTCTTACAGCAGCAACCGGAATCAGAACTTCTGATGATCAAACTCCTCTATAAACAATAACTACAGCAAAAGGATGTAGGGATGAGCACGATGAAAGAATGCGTGATGTACTACGTGCCATTGACAAAATCGCAAAACAAAAAGCACCAAACAAACCAACAAAGTACTTACATGTATGATGTAACACAATTACGCTTTGTTTCAAGCCATTTGAGACTAGTACTTCATCCCTAACCAATTCTATACGTGCTGATGCTGATACAGTAAACTTGTATCACATACCTAATATCTATATAATAACACTTTTATCATTTCTACTTCCAAAAAGCGGTGTGAAAGGTTTCAACGAATTATCTGTACAATATTCAACACTTTTATTCAAGATTAGTGATAAATTTATAAAACCTCATCGATCCACATTAAGGGCATTTAGGCATGTGCAAAACCTTTTCGTGCAATAATCTAGAAAGTGTACACAAATATGAATCATAAATGTAGGTTTATGTTATTTTTTGTTGAGAATTGTTTCAAAAACAACTAATGTACAGCATCAATAAAAGCTTTACTAGCATGGCTGGACCTAAGATATTTTATGAATGAACTTATGAATGAACCAGACAAAAATAAAAATTGTGAACCTGTAATTTTTCTTCATTTCTTTCGTCAAGCAGAATTAGGATGCAAAACGCACAACAAAACTGTGAATTAGAAACCCATCTCTCGTTCATTTTTTAAAAAAATCTAATTCCGTTCAGACACGGTATTAAATGAGAGCATATATACATTAACTTTTTTCTCTGTGGGTTTCCCATTTTGCAGAGAAAAATGTAAGTAATTTAAGCAGCAAGATTAAGAAATTAGACAAGCAAGGGTAGAAACTCAACAAGGTAGAGCAGTACTTGTTCTTTCATAAATCTGCACATACCTTGGTGCTCTACAATGAAGAAGCAATGTATGAAAATGAAATCTCAACGTTTCATACTAGAAAAATGTGTTTCTGAACTTCAGACACCTCCTACTTCCTGTCAATCCCACATTACAACTTTCTGTCTCACTTTTAAAATCATTATTAGCGCATTCTGTACAACTACACATACTTGCACATCTTATTATATACAGCAAGATTCTTCTCTAATTCTATGAATAACTTCTTCTATCTAACTGGTAAAAGCAAATGGATGTGTACTGGTATGTATTTACTAGAAAATGTACGTGTGTACTCAATTTTAACACATCTATTAGGGGCTCAACTACAAACCCAATAATAACTGCCTACTGAACTTGTCTGCTTATATTCAGTTCAGTTAGTTGCGAAGTACAAGTATCATTTTATTTTCATTCATACTACAATATACCTATTCCAACTTTTTATGAATGAATGAAATATGCGAGCACAGATGTACACACAAATACGATAAGTATGAGGAGCCTAGAATGAATGAATAAACTAGCACGGAGAAGAGATACTATTACATCCATTAGGCTCTCAGAAAAAAAAACGAAACAAGCTAGAGGGTAACGATTTCATTTCATAAATGTGTGAATGAATGGATGACGGAACTAACAATAGAGTGGAAAATTTAAACTCATCGTGTACACATTTTCAACGAGATAGCACACCTTTTATACTATTCATTGATAAGTAATGTATATGCAGTGTAATACAGTACGTGATATAACACCTACAACTTCAAATATTTACAGCTAAACCTATAATTATTTTATTTGAAAATATTCATTTTACGAGTCAAAACATCATTTGTACATCATTGAAATAACGCGAGGCAGAATATTGTTTTCTGAAAAATCCTTTTGAAATATTTTTAATCTAGCCAGCGAACTGGTATGCAAAGAAAGTACTAAGCTAAGGTATTCCTGTTCCTTTCATCTTCATACCGACAAATCAGGACTAAGCCGTACATACGTCGCAGTTTGTTGAAGAAAGCTCACCCTACTACTACACGATCAACGAATTCACGGTTTGCTCATGCTAATATTCCTATATTATTCCAATGCAGAACTGAGGGAGCTTTAAGGAACTTAATTTTACCACTTTGTGGCAAAGTATGTGACTACCTTCTGCATTCCATTCCAAAATGATGCGTAATGCTTACAAATATTTTCTACACGCTTAAATCACCACCCGTGTGCATTTCGATGCACAATACCTACATGAGTAATGTACATAGGTATACATATATATAAAACACATATGCACATTCAATACAATACAATATTGCATTACATTACAGTGCCATTCCGTTGCACATCACAAAAAATGAATAGCGGAAACTGAGTAAAAAAGGGTGAATCACCCGCAAACGATACTTTTGAAGGAATTTCTAGGAATAAGTTCATTCAAAAAATTCAAATGGGAAGCTGAAGCTACTAATGCAAGTTCTGGCACGTTACTCGAAACTCATAGCGCTTAGATGTTTTCAATACTCATGGGTATGCCTAAATGACCCTTATCCACAACCTGAATATTACGCTTATTATATGCTTCCATTCATACACAAGAATACCAGCATTGGCGTATAAACCTCTGTCATTCCATTCCCATGAGTGGTTGTTCTTAGCTGAATGCTAAGTGCTAATGAGATGATGATTATGATTATACTTGACAGGAATTCTTGTCACTCGTCCACTGTATCATTATTACATATCTGAAGAAGTTGAACACTGGCAGAGTGAGCATGTGTTACAATGCACTTTCTGTCTGATATTAATCTTTCTGTACTGTATTGTATGCATTTTCTAACTTTAAAATGTTCCGTCAATGTGTCATAGCAGTCAATCCGGAACCCATCGCAGGTTTTAATAAGTGCAATTTTCGTTAACCGTACAACATCAAACATGTATAAATGTGGTAAATGAAGAAGAAGGAGAACCTTCACATTATAATCATTTAATGATAAGGTAATGAAAGGTACCATATGTCCTACTAATAAGTTTAAGTTTCAAAGAAGCTACCACTGCACTAGACATATTTGAAGATCGGTAGAGATGTAAAACATGCACTGGCAAATTTGGCAATCAGAGAACTCATGTTAGAGCCAGCATCCGGCATCAGCCAAGCTTTGATAAAAATTCTGATAAAAATGCCTATATTTTGATGCTGGGTTCCTCTTCTTACAGATTTTTTTATCATCGTTAGTCGTTAAGTTTTAACTAGTGAAGCGGATGCTCTTGTCAATATTGGACATTCCGGAGTAACGCCAACACAACGACGTCCTAAATTCCTTAACTCTCACCGTCATCTAACCATTCCATGATTCCATACCATTTAGCGTTCCTCAACGTATACAAGGGTGTTGTTAATGTAATGTGTAATGTACTGTAGACTACGTATGTACCACTAATCCAAATCAACAAGGTAAGATAGACTTTTAAAAATGTCTGTCAATTCAAGACAGACACTTTTGCTAATCTCTGTAAGTTGTTTGAACAATCAGATTACGTCATTTCCGCTTGTGTTATATAAAATCTTTGGCACCTGTGTACATGAAATGAGCTAAACACGTGTATTGTCAATAAAAACCACAGATATCGATGGAACTAATAACTTTCAGTTTTTCTTGGAATGAGCTTACAGCTTAGCTTTACAGATTAAAAATACCAACAGCGCAATTTCAATACATGTACTTATACGAGTATGTAATATGTATGCTCACTCGTATCAATTTTCGTATACACGTTTAGCAAAACTCCTGAATAAACCACTTGCACTTTCATGAAAATTCCAGCCAGAATAGTGTACACCGATAAGATTTTTTTGGTAAATTAACTGTTGTCGGCTTTCCTGAACACAAAAACGACAATTCCAACTCCACATTGTATGCCAACTCAACTACGTCAGACGTGAACACTTTTCATACATGCTTGTACGTTTGTGTAGTGTAGTAATAAAAGATCTCACGTGCAAACAAGCCGTATGAACATATCGGTTCGGTAATTCCCTAAAAAACACTTGTGTGGCAGTAATGGGTGCAACATTAAAACTTTTTACAAAAGGAGACAAGATGACAGAGGACTATGGAATCACCATAACTCATGTGACTTATTATTTCATTTTATTTTTATTTACTTAATTCATACAACAGGAACCCTATCTATAGGTAGGCAAATTACTCTTCAGGAGTCTTATAAAATTAAAACATGATATATGTACTTACAACTACAACGTGAATCTTCACTCTGAAAATTCTCAAATAAATCGGTGAAGTTAACAAACTAAACTAGCTGAATTTTTCTGACTAGACTTATTTAATAGTCTTACTTTATATTGCTTTTTGCATAAACAAATACACACTAATAACCAATGGACTGACTACCACTAATTCCAGTCCATAAACTTTTTTTTGTACTTGAGCAGAGAGACATTATGTCATATGTAGTTGCAGTACACACCACGTCAACTTCAGTTCCCGATGATTCATTATAAGACATATATGTCTTGAAAGTATCCTTAGTCCTTGTTAACAATTAAAATTCAGTAAGTCCAAAGTCCAAGTCCAAATAATTACTGAAGATGAGTGGAGCCTGCAAGAGCATAACTTAATTTTAAAGCACAGCAACAGTAAATTATTTGAAGGAACTAAAAATCATCTTCATCGCGCATTGAGTGTAATATTTCCAAGTTAATCGCACTGGCAATGTTCATGCGAAATTGCAAACATTACATTTGATGGGTCCTATATAAAATCTTTATTATCATGGTAGGGAAGCAATGTCTCGACATCTTGTCACCATTTTTCTCGCCATTGAAGCATTTAAAGGTATATAATATTATGCACCAAAAGCCATTTACAACTATCCAGGCAGGGAGGTGCAGGCAGTCAAAATAAACTACTGCTTTTGCGAGGGAGAATTTTTTTAAAAAGCTTAAGCTCGCCCAAATGATTTTCTTTCAATTTGACATTTCAAAAGTGACACAAACGACAAGAAATTAAGAAGCATGGTCTACTACCAACCAAGTTTTCAAGTCATAATAAAGGCCAAACATAACACATACTATGACTTTAATATCTCCAAGCAAAAATTCACCGAAATGGCATCTCATTCCACGAAACAGTTATCCATGATAATGACAAGATAATTTTCAGCATCATTACGATCACACGGTAGGGGTGTATAAGCATACTTTTTGGATGACCGTGGCAAACTTCATCGAGTTAATACAGTAACTGGGACTGTACATTCTGCAAATACTTGTTTCTTTCTTCTTCCCAACCTCGCGTTATAAAAGCAATGTGTGCTGTAAGCAGAAACATTAGTTATTTTCAACCTCCTAATTAACTGATGATTACAGGGGCAGGCAGGAGGGGGGAGAGAAAGAGCCAAGAATTCTCAGAAATTGCATAGATGTTAATCATGCATGCATATTTCATTTTTTATTTAAAACTTGTTTCCGGTCTGCACATATATAGATGTGTAATGACCAGAAACCTAAAAGTGCAGGCAATTTTACATTGTTACAGACATGCGCAACCACACAAGGCGGCAAAAAAGCAAGTTGATTCTTGTGAATGGGATCACATACAAACCGTTTATCTCACAACCAATTCTCTAGAATCTGCCAAAAAATAATGAACAAAACAATTCCAGGTTTCGCATCAACGAAAACTGAGCAAAAACGGGAGAAGTTTATACACTGATGCTGATGAATGCACTTTTCCGCCTTGTGTATCTAAATTCTCGTATGAAGATATAATGCACATACTTACTACTACTACTACTACACGTATTTCCTACTTCGAATAATACTTTATGTTGCACACAATCAACATAGTAATATTTAACCATCATCGTCAATCATCAAAATTACTGTAACATGAAAAGAAACCGATGCTCATCTGTCAGCCAGATATACTTATGATAGTAAAGGTTGTTTTATTGCCACAATCCATGCATCCCCTTCAAGGAGGCGAGCACGAAATGCACCAACCAACGTACTATTTTCTGATGTGTTACAGAAACAGAAGAGAAATTATATGTAGAAACAACCTGAGCGGAAATATTTGCGATGACGGTTGAAAGTTGAAACTGCTATATGTTTAAAAGTCAAGAAACGAGACTCAATTTTATAACCATCTACCTGATAAACAAAGAAAAACAAGTGCGAACGGATGGATGTTGAAAATTCTGTCTCGTGAAAAGGGAAGAAACCGACTCAAAAGGATTAAATTGCCATTCTGCACTCTGCATCTGTTGCAAATTGCGCAATTATATGCAATAAACTCTGAAATAAAAGGATTATATCGTGGCTAGCATGTTGGACTGGAGAAAAATATCACTACTATTACTAATATGCTTGTATAGTACGGACTCGCTCATTTTTTCTTTATGCTTGAGCAACGTAAACCTGTAATGTAATCATTCTCGAGACAATTACCTTAAAAACACCAGATAAAATTACTCTTGAAATTCTTGTATCTAACAAAACAATAAGTTGTAGCTTTCTAATATTAAAATAAAATTATGTATAGTACATAGTGCATATGTCCAGTAAGATTATTTTTCATTGGATTACGTTGTCTACAATAATCATTTATCATATACCATATCATCTTCCTTAGCCGGCAACAACCTAAAAAATTGAATTGACAATTGAAGTCTGAAATGTTACGACAATTGGAACTTTCTTGGAAGTTTGGGTAAAACATTGGCAGAAAAATTCTTTAGTATGCTACGTCAAGGGTACATATGTATTTCGAAAAGCACACGCCAATCAACAATAAGTTTTCGTAGCACAAATACTAAGTCTTTATCAACCGTCAGTTTCTCAACTATTTCGGCAACATAAACGTGTTGAATGATTCTTAGAATTGAAAGCATTATTTTCCCCGTTTGTATCCAACGAGGATCTCTTCTAAAGAGCTGCCTAGCTGACTCTTATGTATTTTCCAGTGTTCCTTACATCAAAACCTTTTACCAGGAAAATCAAAATGAAAATACCTAATTGAGAATGCACATCCTATCATTAAACGGCCAAAATATAAGCGTTCATTTTACAAGTTCCAACGTGCATTCTTTTCGTAATCACCTTCTGCACTCAATAAAATGCATTTTAATAGCCAGCGGGCAAGAGGAATTCTTTGAAAAATGATTAAACGAATAACCCTCCATACAAGTAACTAATTCTCCCATTTTCAAATTCCAGTATATAATGCACAGGACTTTCACACACTGACATCCCAAAACCCACCACAGCGAAATTGCCAGCTCATTTCTATTTCAACCTTCAGACAAACACAGATTTTTGCAAATCCTGCAAGTAACCTTCTCGGGAACAATTATTACAACAACACATTCTTCTATTCAACTAGCCGCACAAAGGTTGACGTCTGCAGAGCAATTGTAAATAAGCTACGGTTCTATGATTTACCTCTCTTTCCTTTCCAGTAATTCCAAGCATGTATGTGGGTAGGAGTACTACAAAGAGTTCGCACAGAGCGTTCAGCCCCATTTATTTTTCTTGGTTCTTTTCTACGGAATCGTCAGGTTTTTACCCTTACCAATCCAAATTTTACTAGCCTCCAAAACTATTTGACGAGTTTATGAACCTTGAAGAAAACATTCATATCTACTTCTCATGGAAAGGCTAGCAGAAATTTTATTTTAAACTGAGGGATAATTGTATTTTACAAGAATTGAATGTGAAAAATGTGTTTCGTCTGGGATGTGGTTTAGTAAACTTTGCGAAAATTTGGACTGTGGGTCTCTGAATCAAGGGTTGCTCCCCTCCACATTGTGAAGAGCTGTAGCATTATAATATAATATGAAGCAAGCGTTTTTCAACACCGGGTACAATGAACGGCTGCAACAAAACATCATCCCAATACAGCGCAGCAAATCAATGTGTTTGCCTTTACAATTCGTCTTTTCAACAAGCTACTTGCCATGTAAAAAAATACAAAGATCGGTGGAGATATATACATACTCAAACCCTATACATCACACAAAGTTACACTACAAAGGTAGTAGGAGAGTGAGATTACCACGTAGGACAAAGTACAAACTAACGAATGTGCATTATGCAAGAGTCATAAAAAGGGGAGTCTTTATCCGTCTCATGTCTAGACGATCTGAAGGGTTTACGCGTTGCTTTCGGCATTCGGGACTAGAAAGCTAAACTAATGCCACATTGTGTTGCAAAGATGAGCACTTTTGCGATATAAGCAAAAAGAATGCAATGCAAATATGAATTCGCGGACATCCCCTTATTCCCTTACTCTGCTTTCTAATTTCAAACCGTACTATTTTTACAAAGCAAAGGCAAAAAAGCATGCCAGACAGAGCGGACTGGGGCGAATATTGAATATGAAAGAAACCGAGCTGAGCCCTAGAGAATAAAATGAAATAAGCAATTCAAGAATGTCAAAAGTATACATCCATATGTGTATGTATGTATACATACAAACTACAATTATTCAACCTTCCTTGAAATCCTTAAATCAAATTGACTGATTGTGAGTATGCAATGGATAACAAAAATTAAGTATGTCCTATGCTCATGCTATGCGAGTATTGGTTTACCTTTACTCACAAAAAGAACGAATGAAATACCATCTGTAGTTATCGAAGCTACATGTGTAAAAACTGCACACTCGCAATTCAACGAACCTACCAAAATGTCTAGTTGATGGCGTTAGCCCACCAAACCAGATAAAGACAGAGTGGCAGCTGACTTTTAAACAGGCTTTGATGCGGATAAAAACTACATTCATAAATAGTCTGAGTTTGTATTTGTATCGTCAAGAATTGAACCAGTTTTTCATATCTATATTGCCGTGTTCATCCTTAAACTAACATTTGCAAGTTTGATTGCACGAAAATATCTACAGTCGGTGATAGTTGTGTATGCAGACCAAAGCGAAAATTAGTGCAATTACCACTTTTTTTTACTTCCATTTACATATTTGCCCTTTGCTAGCCAAATGAGAGAATCTTTTCATTTTCTCGCATTCCCCAGGATCGGAAATTTCGGAAGTTTCCAAATTAATTGATTACGCAAGCTTTAGTGTAAGTCTTGCAATGATCAGCTCACATAAATAAAAAATACATCTATCTGCAATCTTCAGTGTCACAATTTTTGGAAACTATACTTTGCAATAGTTATGTATGCACAATGTTGATAAGCACATTCATATTGCGGTCCCTTTCTTACAGGATGGATCAAAATTTACGAAATTTTGAATTCTCGATTGATTGATTAAATAATTTTCTCGTTTTCCACAAACATATTTCATTTTAGCATTGAGAGCATTCCAGGCATGAATTAAATAGATGACTCAAGGACTACCGTTAGCGTAGGATCCTACATGCATGGATCACCATTCACAATGCATAAACTAATGATTAGAGAAAGCAAAAGCAGACGCCAGACGATTTTTTAAAAATAAACTGATATATTGTAGTTGCATGGGATGTCTAAGAAAGATAAGTTACATGCTTTCCGCTCTTATCATGGGTTTTGAGAACTGTTCTGAAATGCCCTACGGTTCTTTTCCTTATCATAGCTTGTTATTTCTGCATTAAAAAGTAATTTTGCCTGTCCGCCACTATTTTGCAACGAGCCTGCTGCAGTGTAAGCACAATCAGAAAGTTATTACTTATTAAAAATCTTCATTCATAAATTCTCACACTCACTTAGCCATGTAGAACGAGAACGGTGCAGTTCTCTCGAGCAGTGAATAGAAGCATAGCAAATTATGAAAAGAACAAGGCTACCTAGTGCCTACCCCTTGCTTAAATTGCAATTGGTTAACAAGATTTTTAAAAATGAAGACAGAATCAGAATGGAAAACCGATCTTTTTGGAGGATCAATCAACTTGGGCGACTTTCCGTCGCATCTCAAAAACCTATTTGAAAATTTGCGCTACGTTACGTTACACTATTATGTATTAGTAAGGGTATATGATGAATAAATATTTGTACTATGTATCAATTCCTACCATCAACCATTAAACACATTAGTTTTAATTTTTAGTATGCATGATTACCTATAGATTCATGATTCATATAGCTAGTGCGTGTAATTGTGCTGAAGAAGTATGAATGTGTGTTGTATTTTCTTATATGCAATCGTGCAGATTTTGGTCCGTTTGGTTCGATTCGAATCCGAAGCGTTCGGGTCAAACACGTATTTCAATTGATGCGTTCATTTTACTGCTGGACTACTCTGATTACTTTTAAACCATTAATTAACCAGTGTCCTTCGACATAAATCATCATAAACCACTTTCAACTTGGATCCAAATCGTAGTTAGAAAAAATCTTTTTCCTAGAAATGATGATAATAATAATATTATAATTTATTTAAAACTGAAAATCAATTAGTAAAGCATCTAACTCCCAATGTTTGGCTGCAGATGAAGATGCATGGTTTTGATTAGCAAATACTATTTATTTATTA
>JAHZNA010005471.1:0-10711 GCA_027743935.1 Sinodicranocentrus sp. ZH6 | reverse complement strand
AATTTTAATGCATTTAATGCAAAAACTTTTTTAATGCATTTAAAAAATCGTACCAATTGCGAGAGTTTGACTGCATCCACAAACTGTCCCCTTTGATTTTGCACGGAATTTAACCATTCGCAGATGTTAGTGTAGTTTTCGAGGAAATGTCGCAGTCCATGTTCATCCGAATTAGCTTCGACTAGTTCCTGAATAAATCCAAGTATTTTATTACATATGTGAAAGAAATCGAGTACACGCATATTATTTTCAAGTTTTAATTTTGATCACACAGTTATACTTCACTTCAATTATTAATAATACCTGAACTGACTGCTGGCAAATCCTCCAAACATCCTCCTGGCCACTATCGTCGTTATTTGAACCCCAAGAACGTCTCCACATTTTATTATCCAATGTACGTCTATGAAATACAAAGTTAACACAGCGTTATAAATCAGAAACACATCGTCATTAAGTAGTATATTTGGTAGCAGCAACCAACATTGCGAATCTGACACATTTTAAGTTAATGAAAGCAGATATATAGATTATCTAAACACTAAACACTGATATGATACGCACGCATAGTGTTCCGTTTTCCAGAAATCCCGAATTGGTATGCAAAATGGCACCAGGTGCAACATTGCATTACAAAAATTCACCTCTTTCAACAAAAATAAATTATAATCGTAAATGCGTAAGGCAGTGGTTAGGCTCTTCTGATAATCTACATCAAAATGAACCTGAGCTGCTCCGCAGCATCTAAAATTGTGGGAACTCTCGGCGTATCAGGTTTACAATGCTTATGCTAAATACAATAAAATTTCGTTTATACTGATTTGATGATATGAAGAGCATTTGCTTGTTCACAAAAATGTTTACATTATATAAAAGGTAAACACAACGAAGGATTCCTCTCTGAGTAATCAGGAAATTTCCGTACATTACACAAAAATATACGCGTATAGCTGATAACATTTTTGAAACGATGAGATATAGTCTGCTTAGCGATGTAAGTCGATTTTAGTTAAAGCGGAAATGAAATAAATTGGTGTCTTCATATCTATGCTGGGTTATTTGCTGATTTTGTTTTTTGCAAGGATTTTACCTGGGTTTCTTTGCGTTCAAACTACTACTGCACTGTCGTGCTCCTGGCCACGGCTTTTTCTGTTGACCCTCTGGAGTCCGCAAATTTTTTTGCGAGGACTCCAGAGAAGTCATCGACACGCTGCACTTCATCTGATTCATTCTTCAAACTGCAACCAACAAAGTCAAACAAATTAATCTTGTGTTTACAACCGTTTTGATATAAAATCACAGGAAACGTTTTATCACAGTGCATAAAATCTTGTGACTTACATGAATAGAAGAGTACTGGGAAAACCAGTGTAGCTGATAAGTTCCAACTTGTCTTATCATTTTAAAATAGTACGTTACTCATACTGCTACGAAGGTACTACTTTTGCAAAGTTTACGATATTCTCTTTACACACTTTTTACTATTTTACTAGAGCCAAATAAACCGGCGAGAAGCTCAGAGTAGATCACAGTATTGTACAAAAATTCAATCGGTGAAAATTTTGGCAATTAAAAATTATAGAGAGGATGTACAGTACTTCCCAAAAATTATTATTTTAATCTTCCTCCTCCTATAAATTAATTTTTCCAGACGTAACGTACGTTTATATAGAAGACGTGATTATATACGTGAATATGTATATTTGGCACAGTGAGAGCAAATATTTTGGGTAAATTAATCTTAAAAAGTAAAAACTTGAATCTAGTTTCGTTCCTTCCTTAAAGAAAAAAAAGTTATCCTGAGTAGTGTGGTTAGTTTCCTATTCTTCGTTCCGAGTTGTAAAACCGTAATGAACCTATCAGTCTTATCCTAGTTAGTTTATGTTTGCTTCATTTCAGTCTGTACATGGTTTCCAGCTCCTCATCCTTCCTTCCTTAAAATGTATCGTGTAGCTTCCTTAACGATTAACTTAACGTCTGGTATGTGTATCTTAAACTGTTTTTTTACAAGTGAATCCGTTTCCGTCTCCAGTTGCTCTTGTAATGACAAGCTACTCCTTGAATGATACGTCAAGAAATGATGTCTGGCTTATCGTGTTGTGATGATGGGTGTTTTGGTAAGCTCAGAATATCAATCTCCTCCTTCTGCGTTTGATCATCAACGGAAAAGGCCTACTCTCGGTTGTGCCATTTCATGGATGTATGGCAGGCCCTGTAAGAACAAAAAAGGAACCATTGTGGTTATTTATACAGGAAAAAAACTTAACATGGTATAACACATAAATATACATGCTTAAGTATAAAATACGATATTTGCTCGGTCGACACATTTGAGAATTAATTACGACTTTGTAGTTCCTATCTCTGCATGCCATCATACATGCAGCAATTATTTTCAGCTAAAAATGAATTGTAACTTGAACCTGCTTTTTATGATAGAAAATGCTGTTGTGGTGGAACAAACAACGAAGATGCATATGCTAGGACAAGGAATGTGTGTAAAACACATTCTTGAGTTGATGTTTTCTTCTACCATAAACATATAATCTCTTGCATTGGGCTATTATGCTAATGTGTAATGCAAGATTTACCAGTTGTGCCTTCTTTCACTCTCCTCAAGTAGAAACATGCACGAGGCAAATGTGAGGTTTCGCATAATCCAAAATTGTAAAATTATTCTGCTGTGATTACTCATTCACTCAGACACTAACATGGATATGTATTGGAAGTTTGTAATAGATTGAGGGAGTTGGTATAAAAGTAAAAAAGGTAACCGTTTGTGTCTTCTTTTGCCTGTCCTACGTAATAAGAAAGGAATTGTCGGTTGACTTCATACATTGTGATCATCATCATCGTGCTTNAGATTGAGGGAGTTGGTATAAAAGTAAAAAAGGTAACCGTTTGTGTCTTCTTTTGCCTGTCCTACGTAATAAGAAAGGAATTGTCGGTTGACTTCATACATTGTGATCATCATCATCGTGCTTTGCATGCGATGTGATGTGATATTAAATAAGCAGACTGCCTGCTGTTTATCTTTCGCTACCACACTGACAGTTCAAATCACACATTTTTCTCCTTATGAATTGAAGTATTATATAAGGGGGAAATTATATGCAATTCATGTTTTCAATTTTTCAAGAGTAACGTCCGCCCGACCCGCTTGGAGACTTTCTAGATGTTGACAACAACTTTCCATGAGTAAAACTTGCCCAGCTGGCTCTTTATTGCAGGATTGTGAGACGGAAACCAATAAGTTACTTGAAAAATCTGTCATTCCTCCTATTTGAACTGGTGGAATATATAGTGCATGTTAAGTAGATGCAATAAACTCGCATTCTCTACCCGAGTTCCTGACAAAGTTGGGTAAACCCGGTGATTTCTTTGGTTTGTTTTTCTGTCTGCAGTCCACATGTCAGGAAAAAGAGGGTGAGCCGGGATATGGTATGGAAAAATTGTGTAAAGCACACATGCACTTTGAGAGCCGTTAAACCACATTCATATGAATGATGAATGAATAGCCGTGCTCACATTTTATCTGGAAATGTAGAGCCGTCTGTCAAATCCAACTTTGAACATGAATGCAGTGAAATAAAAACGCATAGGGTATATATCCGCCATAACGTGAGTTTAATACAATCTTTGTATGGGTAGGGAATGAACTTCAACTTGAACCAGTCTAGGTTAACGTTATTCAAGGAAGAAAGGTTTCTTTGTAAAAGCACGAGAGTATTGGGTACGTAAACTCCGTTGGATTCAGGAAACTAGCAGTTTTATATAATTTAGGAAGGGCTTGCAAGACATGGGTGCCTTGATGGGTGCTTAGTTTTCTGAACCTTTTGGATTCAATGCTCACAATCAGTCGTCTTTTCGTACAAGAAAGCAAATTGATGAAATGGACCACAGTGTGCACACACAAAAAATCACAGCATGAGAATTGTGATTCTCTAAACATCCGTTAAAGACCTTTCCATGCCATCTAACTAGATATATGTAATAGGCTTGGCCTTAATCATAAACATAAACACAGAAGTATAACTGCTGCGATAATATTTATAGTTTTGATCATGTGTAGACCTTTGCACCCGGCTACAACTCAAGTTGAGCTCAAAAAGTCAACTGAACCGCACAAAATTGTAACGTTGGTGAACGTTGAACAATTATTAGTCGTTGGTAACCCGTACTGGTTACTATTTTTTTATTTTAATAATAATATAATCTAGTCACCATTATACTTTAACTGCACACTTTGTGCACAATTCTAAAATACAAAACGTAAACAGCGTTAACCCACAAGTTACGCAGCTCCTTTTGACACAACACACATCACTTTCAAGACTGAAACCTTTAAATGAATTGATTGCAGATGACCGTACACTCCTGACAATTGAAAGGGTTTCTTCGAAAAATTACTATTCAGGAAGAGCAACGACTTAGTGATAGTAATATCTTAACCAACAACAGAGCTTGATTTAAGGTAATACCTCCAAGTGAAACATAACCATTTACTTTAACGAACGTAGATCGGACCAAAGCCAAGAAATTTTCGGAGTTTTATCGTTTTTATACCTTGGTTGCTTTCTTTTTGCTGCGCAAAAACTACATGGATAATTTTAACATTTTTTTATCCTTTTTTCCTTTCAAGATTACACACATTCACTGGTTTATCTACTGCACAAAAACTACCAATATGATTCCATTCACTTTCCTCCTTGAAGAGGGTCAAGCTCAATCAACTCAAATCAAAAGCCACAATGAAGCACGTAATCGGAGGGGTAAATGGAATAAAAAAGTGTTTGGTGGAACTGGCCAAAGAAAACAAGCAACTCTTGAGACCGGCTTCTCATGCCACCACACTGCCACTACGTTTTCAACGGCGACAACGACGACGAAAGGATTGCGACCAGAGAGACTCTTGTTACAAGTCTCTTTTTAACGATAATTCAGCACTTCTACCTGCGGGGAGTTGATGACCATGAGATTCTGGTTTCTTCCATACGGCTCTCCATTCTTTTACTACAACCACTCTACTTCGCCTGCACCCTATTCCCATAAAAATGGTCCAAGCACTACATGATAGTGGTATGCATATCGTCTCATCTCAACTATCAGTGAAATATAAAGGAAGCACGTTTTTTATCTCATTTCGCATTTTAGAATAGCGAAGGATGTCCATTGTACTGGATTTTTGGTTCGTTTCAGTGTTTTCAGTCTGCATGTTCAGCGCTCACTGTGTTGAGCATTTTTTGGCTCAAGTTATGCATATAAGAGGAAGAGGTACATGCAAACTTGTTTTTATTTAACCTGTGCAGTAACTTGTGATGATAACTCCATATATCAATCTCATTACTAATATAAATCTACGGTAATATTAACAATGTTGGACATTTTATCAAGCTTTTGAAGCCAGGAAGGGGAGAACCAGAATCTACAAGGGAAATATAAAACTGGGCAAAAATTTCACAAGGAAAAACTGCATTATTTTCCTGAACATTGGCTTAGGCCGCAAGGGAACTGTTTTGTGTGTACACAACAATACACACTATTTTTTGTATAATTCTTTTATATCCCTGGAAGATTCATCCCGTGAAAAATGTTAAGGTAGTTGAAGGAATTTACTAAGCTTACAACTATACTTACCGAGAGTGAAACCTATCATTAAAATATTTGCTCTAAGCATTCTATCATCTTCATTATAAGTCGGAAATTGTAATCTAATAATAAAACGCTGCAAGAATAGGAGCATAATATAATGGTATAGAAGCTCATTATTTTTTACTCCTTTGTTATAAATTAGTAATTGATGATGATATACCCATCATCCAGACGGAATACCTACTTGGTGTTATGCTCATAAATTTGCTCTGCTTGTTCATGCGTGTGTGTATAATTACAAAACTCTTATCCATTCATCGACAAACGTTTCATCGATGTTATGAATCATTCACACTACCTACAGAACAAAGTTAAATATTTGCTCTAAGCATTCTATCATCTTCATTATAAGTCGGAAATTGTAATCTAATAATAAAACGCTGCAAGAATAGGAGCATAATATAATGGTATAGCAGCTCATTATTTTTTACTCCTTTGTTATAAATTAGTAATGTGATGATGATATACCCATCATCCAGATGGAATACCTACTTGGTGTTATGCTCATAAACTTGCTCTGCTTGTTCATGCGTGTGTGTATAATTACAAAACTCTTATCCATTCATCGACAAACGTTTCATCGATGTTATGAATCATTCACACTACCTACAGAACAAAGTACAACTACATCACCAGCTTACCTAAAAGTTAGTTGCACTACCTATGTTAATCATGATATGTATTTTTATAGCGTAGCATGCCGAGTGCAATATAAACAGCGGTGTGTTGGCATTTTAAAGTAACAATAACCTTCAAGAAACTTTTGTTGTTCTACAAGCACGAGCAATACTACTTCCATTACTTTCTATTTTGACTGGAATTGTTGACGTTAATATTGAGCCACCTCAGCGAATGAAATGGAAAATACCTATATTTGGGGTAGTGGGCATTTAGCCGTGGACATTTAATGCATTTTAATGATCTGATATTATTTTTTTTGCGTGCATGACAAGTATCGTGAATAAGCTTTGTGGTGAAATAAATTTAATAATTTTTTAACACGTGAACAATCAGTATGCATGTGGGCAGATTATTTTATTGTTTTACAAAGTAGCATATTGCAAGTGAACCTTACCAGGAACACAGCGTTTTCATTTCCAAACGTTGAAACGTAAGATTCTACAGTAGATTAGTGGTTATTGCGGGGTAGACGGACACAATATACTGTTTTAATAGCTTCGTGTATAATAACAATGTTGGTGGTGGGTGGATGAAGCGATTTTAATTACACGTTTTTAGTGCAAATCATAATGAAATGTGAATGGACTAACAAAGGGACTGACAATGAGCGTAGTTTAGAAGTGTATATTTATGCGTTTACTACAGCAGTTCTATATTGTTCTACATTGTTAGGCTCAAAGTAATATTTATATTTATACTGATGCTGTGATGAATAGTTATTTCGTGGTAATAGACGGGGAAGGCTGTGGGCAAAATACTACTGCCGATTTTTATTATTGTTATACACAACACATGCTAAACAATGCAACAACTGAGTTTTCCCTATCAACAGACTGAATTAATTTATTCATGAAATGAACATTGCCCTTGATATTGATAAATGAAAGCGCAAGTGAGTAAAGCTCAGCCTGGAGATAGTAATCTGATTTGTGAGAACTCATTTTTGTGCTCATGTACACCTGTGAGCGTTGGTATAACGTAAGACAAGCTCATTGTCCCACTTGACACGAAACAAAACAATAAGCTCATCTTCAAGGTAGCATAAAAATGAGTTTGTATCAGACTTGGGTGAAGCTAGCAAAAATGCTAAATTAACGTTAATTTAATTATGTACGACTATTTTCCTCCTTGTGTTCATCACGCATGTACTATGTACTAGATATGTAAATAGATACTTGTAGCAAGGGATGAATTTTTGTTGAATGTTTAAATTTACTCATTTTTTAAGAAACTTTGCGCGTATTCTTGTTTAAGCTATATTAGCATAAAACATGCAAAGTATTTATGAGTAAAAAACAATGCAAGCCGAGAGGGAATCGATAATAATAAATCAATCAAGATTCTTTCATTCTGGTTTTAGGTATTTTTATGAAGATTGCTCTTTGATCCTTTGAGCTAAGTTATAAAAATAAAAACATCAGGAAATGTCAAGAGCGTGTGTGAGGGATGTAAAGATCGATGGTGTGTGCTCAAACAAGTATGCATGCCAAGACGGGAAGGCAAGTTTGTTGGATTTTTCCCGTTAATTTATCTGCTCCTGCAGCTGTTTATAAACATCTTGTGCACATCAGCAGTCGCAAAGCTGATAATCGCTTACAGGTATTCTTGATGATTATCAAGCTAACAAATGAGTTGAAATTTGATTTGCTCGTTGCTCGACAGATTCAAAATTATTATTTTGACACTTTTTGAGCACACCTCACCTCATGCCACCTCTGCCAGGCATGATTTGTCAAATTCCGAAATGACCATGCAGTGGTGGAAAAGTGACTAGATGAATGAAATCACAAGCCTAATTTGCGACATTACTTTGTCAGCTGTCAGAATCGAGAATGAGCAGGAGATCTATAGTGTGTAATTGGATCTGATAAAATTTATTAAACGAGTTTATTTGATAAAGTGTTGTGCGAAACTAGTTATCAAAGACATAGAGCTCGCCTCCTCTGTTGAAAAAAAAGATGTTTGCACTTGCGATTTTTATCAAGGCTCTATTTGCGTTAAATGAATAGCGCCTCGTAAACATCAATTCATAACTGTGCGCATGTGAATTAAATCTTTTATGCTTTTCAATTAGCTTATTATGTCAACCGCCAACCTATATACATAATATTTGTCTCCTTTTTTGAACTTATCGTAGATGTTGTCACTGTGGTTGGGGGACTGCTTTTGAATTTAAAATTCATTTCACTCTTAATATTCTAACGTACTCCAGTCAAATGTTTGATGTTTCTTTGCACCACCCTGCTTTTTAAAGAGGGTGTTGCACACCACCATCGTAAACATATTATCTCTTAAAGTGTCATCATTTGTTTGTCATGAATGGTAATTCAAGAGAGCATAAAGCTCAGCTCAAAGGATCATGTGTGTTGTGTGGGTTGACCAGTTTCTTCTACCTCATTATGGAAATCAAGTCTCCTTCTTTGGTCAAATATTTTTATCTCATATGCAAAATAAGCCTCTCACAAGATCCACATATTTGCATTGATAGCAAAGTACAACGATTCTTTTCACTCTTTCTTATCTTAATGACGAAGCTGAGAGCAAGTATCGGTATAAAATACGCAAGCATATTATTCATGTTGTCTACCGTGAAAACAAATCATTTGTTTTAGTCACTGACCACGAGTAATGATGCTGTGATTACTCTGTCAGTCTTCATACCTAACCGGCTGCCTGACCTCTAACAATATTTAACTAATGTGGTAGGGGGTGAGAAAGGCGTTGCACAAGCGAACATTCTTAGCATCCACATGCTTTCACTCATTTGAGGAGACAAGGCTTAATGGACGATTAACCTAAAAATTGCTTGCCCAACCAATAACTACACATACACAATACACAACAACCAGACAACAATGCAGTTCACGATTGCTTCCTTCTCTGAAAACGTCTTCCTTTACTTCAGATTTTCGATGAGAATATGAAATCAAATAGGAAAACCTTGTAAATGCACACATCGTGCTTATAATAGTTGATAAAAGGAAACCTGCATTTTTATTCCTCATATGAATTCAAAATCATGTATGCACTTGCAAACTTTAAAGAAGGCGTGTTCCCAATAACTTTTGATATCGGTCTTAAACAGCAGCTGCGAATGAATGACAATGAACATCAATAGTGTTTGCACTGCCCTGTTCTGTATATTGCCTACTAGAAGAGGGGACAGCAGGTAGAAAGGAAAAGTAGCATCATTAGTTTGAGCACTGTCTACCGAATGAATACTTGGTACAGAGATGAATGAACATAGTAAATAAATTAATTGCTCATTCATTCATTCCTTCAAACTTCAAACGATGCAAGTCATTAGATAGACAAGAGGCGTATTTCTGCATTCATATGCACATATTTGCTCTTATTGTGGATAGTTTAGATAGTCTTTAATCATATGAACAGATATGGAGTAGTTGGAGATAGCATGAGAGTGCTATTGTTCACATTGTACTACTAGAGCACACCTGTATTTGTATTTAGAATCAAAGTCTATCATTACGGCTGAAAATAGCATGCCATTTTCATATTTTCTTGAAAATTTGCATTGTTGCTCGTATCCAACCTGATTTTTGAGCTTTCCCGACACATTTCTACCATTCCTGTGGGTATTCTTGAAGCACAATGTGGCTTCTGTTTGCACTCTGAGAAGAAACGCCAGTGTACAGTAATATTAATTGATATGCATATCAGTTGATTTTTCTTCACGTGAACTCTTCTCGCTAATGTGTATTTAGCCTCCCTTTTAAAGGAGGAGGATGCAGCAGTGAATCTAACGACTTTTAAGGTAATGGCTGCCAATTAATATGCCAACTGTAGCGAAAATAGTAGAGACCGTAAAGATTTTATCCTACACATGACACGCAGATGATGCTTGTATATACTTTCGTGTAAATGATGAAAGAAAAACGTTGTTGCACGTATTGATGATAAGAACGTATGATTCATCTTAAAGGAACTTATTTTAGCTTTGCTAACTAAGTGTGACTATATACAGACTACAAACACATCCTCTCACTTGCAATGAGAATTTTTAATAATTCTGTGCATAAAATATCCATTTATCGTAGAGGAAATTCATTAAAATAATCTACAACTAAATGTGGGGCTGCAATTTAGCATTAACTAAAATTCTGCCTAATATGTAAGTACATTAGCTATTAAGTGACTTGAAGAATAGTCACACGGCACCCTTTTTATCATATGTTTTGTGAGCTTAAAAGTTTCAAAAGTTTTGGAAGCCATATATGATTATACTCAGCAAATGAATATGGTTTCAAAATAATATCCAACTTAAAATATGGATGGAGACGTTTAATGATTAAAATAACTCATTTTTGTTTCCAAAAAAAGTTCCGCCCAGTTTTCATTAAGATCCGACGGAATACCC
>JAHZNA010005470.1:0-12165 GCA_027743935.1 Sinodicranocentrus sp. ZH6 | reverse complement strand
GATGTGTGCCGGATACTTAAAAGGAGACATTGATTCTTGCGTGGTGAGAAATAAAATAGCTTTACAAAAGGATATTATTTTAACTTGCTTTGCTCCTTTACAATTGTAACATTTTAACACCTTTGCAATGCCCTTTGTGATTATATTTATGTATAAGCTGAAGTTTAAAATGGTGCATTCTTCCAGAAGCACGAAACCTCCCTAATGACATTTCCCTTCCTTAATTACCTGATTTTTTTTTCATGAGAAAAAGTAATTAAAGTTGAAACTATTTGATTGCTCGTATGAATGTACTCAATTTATTTCTTGAAATGCTACCCACAGGGTGATTCAGGAAGTCCGCTTGTGACAGAGGACAAAGATCGCTTTGTTTTGACAGGAGTGGTCTCATGGGGTCGAGGATGTGGTAGGAAACAACTTCCTGGCGTGTATACGAAAGTCTCAGGTGACTGATTTTCCAGTTTAATTTCATTCTAATTTATGTTCTCGCTTAGTGACTATATTAAGGGGTTTGTGGTTTGTTGAAGAGAGACAAAAAATTATTGTGATTCATCTGCAGATATCTGGTGTGAATGGAAGATTGTAATGATATTTTTCTTTCAGAGCTAATGGATTGGATTCAGAAAGAGGCTACCACAGATTCTATTTGGTGCTCGTAGTGTAGTTCAACCTAATGACAGGACATTCCAGGAATTTATCTATTATCGACTTGAGATTCCATAAACTTAATAAATTTGTTCACATCGTTAAAAACTGGCATTTAAAAGAAATTATTCAAATTAATATGTAAAGTATTTGTTCAGCAATCAATTGAAATTATTCCATCGTAATTTTTGCTCTATAGATAAAAAATAACTTTGAAAATATTTCCATTCACTCATATTATCTCTCGCAGTTGAGACACAACATATACAAGACATTACAGGACATCGTCCTCCATTCCATCTCCACTTTGATAATTACTTTTTCTAATGTGACTTTCATTCCTTCAAAATGCCAGCACAGCATGAGGTTGCATCTCCCAACCAAGAACTTTGACTCACTTTCTTCTCGCCAAAATATTTCGCAATCTCTGACAGGAATGCTTTATTACCTACATTTTCTCCGCTCACGAGCGCTGGCAAAGGAAGAAAAGAAATTAGTGGTGCTAATTAGCAAAAATTATGAATAGTAAGTACACAAAATGAAATGATGATATATAGATCACGTTCTTTTTATCCTGAACCTTTGCCTTTTGACACTTGCTAAACCTTACAAAACGGGTATTTCCTGATGAAAGGAAAAAATGTAAATTTTAGAAGAAAATCCTTTGAGCTTATACACAAGGCAATTGAAGAAGGAAAAAACTTGCTTTATATAATATCATTTACACTTTTTACTCATCTCAAAAAGAAAAAAAAGATATGGTAGCAAGTTTTTTTCTTTGTTGTTCATTCTTTTCTCATCCGCTCCGTGCTTTTGGAGCTGTTCCGCAAGTTTTGTACGCACGCCATATCATCTCCTCTTTTGTGATATCAACCGATATGGGAAAGGATACATGATACAATGGACATCCGTAAAGGTTGCATTTTTTCTTTAAAGTTACATCATTCACAACCAGCTCGAATGATAGTAATAGCTTACAAGACCAATTATAAAAGTACTAAACATTTGCATGTTTTACATCCCTTATGACAAGCCACTTAAAACTAATACTGTCCGCCTTTGACCTACCATTGGTATGTGTATTTTTTCCTGGTGGGATTTCCCTCTCTGGTTTCATTTTTCGGAGGATAATGATATAACAAAAATATACAAGGTTGGTGGCATAGCGGTGGAGATGTTGAAGAGAAAACAACCATTTTGAGAATGTTGCTAGTGTAATCAGTCTCATAAAATGCTTAACACGCATAACTAGTGGGTAGGCATGCATAAATATGCTGTTGAGGATGAGAACGTGCAATAGAATAAAATATCTTTGTCGTCTCGCTCTCCTCGAATTTTTTCTGCTTGACTGGATAAAAAAGTTTCTCTTGTGATCATATTCATAATAAATGTGAGTATATAGATGAGTTGCATTGTTTACATATCAAATTCATTCTGTGAGATTGGCTGAAATTGCAGGCTAGGCTTGTAAAAGATTTTTAATCGTTGTGTGAGATAAGAGCAGGATTTCATGCAAGGACGAAGAAAAAAATATTTTCTGGATTGTTTTAGACTATGATTTTTGTGGGCTCAGGAAAGAGCATGGTTGGAAATTATAATTGATCGGTATATGTTTATCTATAAAAGAGACAAGTTTTTTCATGCTTGCAACTTTTGAGTAAGTTTATATGTAGCTGGGTATATCGTGAATTGGGTTAGTTTGAGAAGGAATGCAAATATAAGGCATGGCACTAAATGTTATATATAAACGATGATGCTTTTTTGTATTTATCGGAAAATATGCTTCAAGACGGACTGATATGGAAAACCGTCCTGCAATAGTTTTACATTATGTAAACTCTACCTGATATCATATCTACCAACCTGGCATCCTAAGTTATCCCGCGTTTCGTTTATTTCTGAAATTGTTACAATGCTGTTTGAAATCTGATATTTTATATCCGTTACACCAGAATATGAATTCATAAATGATAAGTAGTAAAAATAACAACAAAGTGTAGTCAAGTGCCTTAGTCTCACTATTCCACTGAAACGATCCAAAAACAAAATAAATATGAGCAATAAACAAATGAGAAAAATATATCTGGAACAAAACACTATGAGCACTTACGCTTGATCTTGTTTTTAACACTAGTCTGGAATGGAAGTTGAGTGGAGAGACGATTTCGAACCATTAAAAATCCACAAAATACGAACATCATGCAAACCGTAATGGTGAGAAGCATAATGACAACAAGTTGAACATGATTTAGTTCAGTATCGTCACAATAAATCTAGAGAAGCAAATCACACGTGATGGCAAGGGTATAATGCTTTATTGAGTTACCAATAAGTACCTGCATTTACCATAAAGTATCCAGTAACTTCATCAAAACTTTCAAAACTCCCTAATCCGACTTTAAAATGGAATAAGCCAGTTCCATGCAATGTTACTCCAAGCGTCTTACTATCGTAATAATTTCTGCCTTCGTGAAGATGAACATGTGCTTCATGGTTGATAGTATTTAAATATTCATTCTTGCTGCCTAAAGATATGTAAATCCGCAAATTAAACCATAATTGCCATTCTACCGCAATGGTGTCGGCAAAAAAAGATTAAGACACATACTTGTTACGGTGTACTCAGATCGAGCATTAACCTCTTCCAAAAATACTGACCAATTTTTTTTCGCAGAAAAGTGATCAGCCTTTTGATCAGAGTCCCTCATTACTCTATCGTACTCAACACTTATATCAACATTAACCCCTCGTTTTGCACTGTACGCCTAGGAAAATTCATAATATTTTATGCATTATATACATTAGCGTTTTTGGTAATAGCGAGGATATTCGAAACAGAACATAATGATTATAACTTACAAGGCTTTTACAATCCGTAAACAAAACATCATCGTCCAGTTCGTCATTTCTGGAACAATCGCATTTAGCTCTTGTCGCTCGACCGAAACACTGGCTTAATGCACCTATGTTTTTTTTAATAAAAATCAGTGACTACATTCCACCTGAGTATATACTTAACCAAATCTGCTTAAATTTAATAATATCCTTTCCAACTTGTTTCTTTGCTGATACGATACCAATCCTTGTAGTTTTCGGCTGCAGGATTTACATTGTACACATTTCTAGATAGGGGGATTTCTGCTCCTCGGAAAGAGGGTGGCCGATAATTTTCCTAAGCAAAAGTACTTGATGTTTAAATTCCATTTAAATTTAAGATGAGATAAGTAAGTTTCAAAATATTCCATACCGGCAAAGTTTTGTAGAAAATTTGTCCATATTCAGTATTTGGTCGTCGAATAACTTGCTTGGTTAATAATTCTTCACGGGTCACACATGTAGGTAGATCGATCTTCCAATGTCTTTCAAACCCTGAGTCAGCTAAGGTCGGTTTACAAATCGGTATCCTATGCAAACAAATGCAAAGGTGTAATTAAACTAACCATTATGAATTCTGGAACATACCGGGTACTACTTACGGGTAATTTATGTGTAGCCTTCGTCCTTCCGCACGATGAACTTGCACAATAAGAGTAAAACTTCCGTCTGCGAACGGACATTTGGTTGAAACAATCACCGGTCTAATTTGTACAGTGGCCACGCCCTTCTTAAATCCAGTTGGAGTTAGAGTAACCTGCATTATCTGAGGATCTTTTCCAAACGATTCTTCCTTTTCAGTAGAGAGAATATTCGGGTTACTATTCGTGATTGAGATAAGTGGTCGATGCATCAAACTTTTCCCCACTGATATGTTAAAAAACAAATTAATTCTGATCGCACATACTCCCTTCTGTTACTTATCTCTCTAAAGAGTTTATCACTTACGAGGAGTCAATGAATGCAGTTGTACCGCAAAGGAGACGGAATCAAACTTATCAAGGCTTATCCTGCCTCCACCTTGCTTAACTACTGGGTTCTGGACTAATGTTAACCGCAAATGACATCCTCCATCGATGATTTTCCAGCGGTCGATTTTTTCACAATTTAAGCGAATACTGATTGGAGGTTTGAAATCGTCAGGGTCAAATTTCAGTTTTACTGTGCCAGATACAGGAATTTCTGGGTCCACCACTTTCAATAAGTTATCTTCAAGTTCTTGATACGTCGGCGGATCTAATATCAAAGAACCACCCGGATTCAGAGCTTCATCGCGTAACCTATTTGATTCGGTGCGTCGTGCATCATACTCTCCCACCACAAGTTCGCTCGAGCTCGGATTGCTCGGGTCGAAGAGTTTCATGCCCTTTGGGTCAAAGTGTGAAGTGATAAATTTATATAAAATCAGACAATATGCAAATGAGTGGAAATTGTTGGATGTTTCCTTTACCGCTACGTGGAATTCACAATATTCCTTTGTTCCAAAGTCCACAATAAAAGACTTAAATGGAGGCACCTGTATCCGACTTCCTTGCCGATAGTACCTTGTAGCCAATCCGACCATTCTGCTCATATCATGATCTGGCGGTCCTGCTGCTTTTACTGGAAAGCCAACCAGTAATATACTGAAGTGTTGCGGAATATACAGGGTCTGCCCTATATGAGCATAACGGAACACAAATTCGTACCCAGGCTCGAACATTTCTGCAATAACGAATCAAAGGAATATTTTACTATCAATGTAACCTTCGCTAAAAAAAATACATTTGGACATGGTAATTAATTAAGAAGCCATATTTTTATTTATTCAAATTAATGCATAGAAGTTTTTACGATTGTCCAGTTGGATTACTGCATGGTTTGAATCTGGTATGATTAAAACGACCAAATCAGTTGGAACCTTTAAATCATAGAATTTTTTAAGTTATAATTATGGTGAGATAAGATTAGAGATTTGTAATTGGCTGATACAATTAACTCAATAATATGGTCAATATCAATACCGGACTCATTGGAAACGCTTTAGAGACGTGGGCGAAGGAAACACTGCGAAAACCGTCCATAAAGACGTTATTCTTTTGTCGTCGCAAATTTTTCATATGGCGAATGTACAGATCGCAGTCTGATTGGGCAGTGTCCTTGAAATTAAATGGAGCACAGTTGATTCCATTCCTGTCATGATAAAATATCCAATTAAACATTTAAAACAAGCAAGCAAGCTCTCAAAAAACAAAAAGTATATTAATCGAATCATTCCATACAGACGTACCAGACTGCTTTGTGAGGCAATTTACAATGTGCAATACTACCAACATAGATATCATGAAGAAAGTTCCGATTTGGGATAAACCCTTTTATACTGGTTGGTATGTCAGCTTCGAAAAGGAGCACTACAAAAATGTGATATAAATGAATTACGCATTTTATTTAGTTGGCATCATTGAATACATCTACCAATCATAAAACAACGAGATTTTGAATTTTCATACACAATTTTAGCTTTTTCAAACCTTTATCTCCATCAACGGGAAAAGGCACTAAAGGCCCGTGTGAGGCAGTGGTTCGAGCCTTCATAAGTGCTGGATCGGCAGTAAGCATTCTGAACTTGGGATCAGTATCGGGAAGTTTCTCAACCACGCATCCATCTCCCTTTAGCTCCAACAATTTGAAACAGATAAAGCATCGAATCTGCTCATCCCGGAATTCGAGCGAGCATTCTGGTTTAGTGTACCGGTGCATGGTAGAATTTTGATAAAATACTAATTCATTATGATCGTACATATACCACAACATTATTTTGCCAGAATAGCCAGCTACAAAATGCCCCAACATGGCAACTGTTTGTCGAAATCGTGATGGCCACAAATTAAACAGAACGGTGTACACGAACTCTGTGATTGTATCATATTCGACAATGATGGGTGAGTAGGAGACTCCAACACGTCCAGTCAAAATTTCATCATGACTCTTTTCAGCACAAACATACGTCCTGTCTGGGTGGTTGAAACTGCACGAATCAATGAGAGAAGGTTGTTCATAGTAATTCCGAACTTCCGGCACAGACAAGTACACAAATGGACTAGCAGCTTCAGCAATCCAAAGCTGATCTCCAAGGAAAAAAACATCCATTGGTTCTGGATTAACTACCAAATGAGTCATATGAAACGTGGGAGGGAACTCGAATTCACGAATCCCATCACTCAACAAGCCACTGAGGGTGTCGTAACCTTGAAAATCGGGTTCAGTTGGCTCAGGCAAAATGAAACGGATCGTTCTTTCCGCCCCGTCCAACTCATTTATCAAAATTGAAACATCGAAGAATCGTCGATGATGATTAAAGAAGATTCCGAGTAAATCCTTGATGGGCAAACTCCCATTGCTTGTTTGATATTCGTACCTGGCGTGAAACAGGATGCGAAAGAGGTGATAAGGTTTGGTAGCGTAAAGAACCGTGAAAACATCTCGTTCTTCGGATAAATCAGGGGAGACCGTCACATGATCAAAAACTATTATCACAATATCATCGTAATGAGGATATTGAAATAGGTGGCAGACAGGATTGTAAAACAGTCTTCGTCGTCGGAACGTCTGACGACTTAATGCTGGCATTCCCACTTCTGAGCAATTAAAATGAGTCAATGTTCCACACGGGTCAATTGGAGTAAACTTCAAAAGAGGTTTTAACGAGTAGGGAATGGATACATTGGCATTTGAAGAATTCAAACTATTTGACACCCACAACCCTCTATCGGTTAAAATCAACAAATGATCATTCGTCAAAACAACATCTTTAGGATCTCCACATTCTTGATATTCTTCTGACCGAGAGCAGTACGTGTCTGTAAGATCATACCACCCTTTGGCGTCCAGTAATCCGTAAATCATTGGAATAACCATGAATAGCCTGTTGACAGATGTGTAACTTTCATCCACCCCTTTTACTCCTTTATCCCCTCGAATTGTATACAAAATAAACATATCTTTAATGCACGGGTTTTCCAGCCTCTTGAATCGCTTTTGATAAGCGCAAAGAACAAGCATTGTTTCGTTCCCATTTAGATTCCGAATACACGCCTCAGAAATATTGAGTGAATAACTGAACTCATAATCAGCCGTTAAGTTACTCCAAAGAATCTTGTCAGCGGGGGACAAGCGCCACCGAAGAAGTCCAAATGTTTGATAATCGATTAGTGTCTTCAGCGTTCTCGTCATTCTTGTCCTTTCGGGAAATTCAATCAGAACATCAAATGGAGGAACAGTTTCTCGAGATCGAAACAGCTGAGGATACGCCAAGTAGTATGCTACTTGATCACCGGGTTTCGTATGGAATTCAAAAGACTTTTGAAAAGTGGTATTCAGCACAGTTAAGAATGGAAGCATTCCACTCGAGTTTGTAAATGCCCACAAAAACTCCTTTTCCAAATTCTGATGGACGAGGTCTGGTTCATAGCGCCAGGAATAAAAAGGATCATTAGCTGCGACGTCATAAAGAACTAATTCAATTTCTTCAACTGCATTCTTAGCATCAGCTGCTGCAATGTCGCGTTCCGACTCTCTAGAAATAAATAGATTTCTGTCGCTAAATCCTGGTCCAATAAGGATGTACTCATGGAAGAGTGTAGATTGACGATATGGATCCACCAAAGAATACGGATTAAAGTTAACCGACTTCGTTGTAATGAAAACCGCAACGGTTCCAATCTTTTGAATCAAAGAATGGTTTAATGCAATTCCTGGTGGTGGTGGTGCTCCTGGAAATGAAGGAGGGGTTGGTGGAGGTGCTACGGATGTTGGGCATTTAATAACGGAATTAGCTAAACCATTTATGAGTAATATGATGAACAGTACTTGGAAAAAGTATTTCATCAAACAAACTGTCCAGTTTGAAATGACTAGTGTTTTCCTAACGTCTAGATTTCCACTTGCACTCATATTCGTTAAATCCTTCTTATTAGTTTGGAAAAAATCAAGAAATTAACTCCCAGTCCCAGCTGTATACATATAATTTATATACAGCAAACAACACTTAATTAAACTATTTAAACACTACAGTATTTTTATCTTGAAAATGAATTATAACAGGATTGAAGTGGTTTAACTACTAAAGTTATTTTATTTTTATCTTATTTTTTCAACTTGATGAACAAAATTTCTTCTTCAGGAAAAGCAAAGGTTCGTCAATCGTCTTGTTTTCGCACGATTTTAGCTATTGCCCATATTCCTGTTTGACAAATTAATTTTAAAAAGTCAAATTTGAACGACTGAACAGAAATTTGAACATGAACTAAAGAACGAAAGAACGGGAAAATGACAAGATGAGAAATGGTTTTGCATGGAATTCGTCGATGTCGAAATTTTCTAAGGCATATTGACATATATAGGCTCTTCACACGAAATTGACAGTGTTATTTTTAATTACATGAACTTAAAGGTCTCATTTTCCTGTCGTATGTATTCAAATCGTCGAAAGCTACATTTGAATAGTTGTACAGGAGTATTTATTTTTAATTACATGAACTCTGTTCTACGTTCCACAAAATTAGTTAAAGAAAGCCCTGATTTCTCTCTTGCTGTCAATTATATCGGATTTAGACATAAACTTATTTATTAGCAGCTAAAAGAGTTCAATGTAAATTTACAAACTTGCATTTGCATAACCACTCATCGGCATACTGCTCTGTAAAATGGTGATACTCCTTCCAATAATTAGGATTTTTTAAATGACGATGTTGAGCAGTTACGCTGAAAATTCTCACAAGGAACATAAAAGCATCATAGGATTTGAGTACACTTAATGTAATAATTTTTGGGCTTATCCAATTCGTTAGGATGAAATATTGCAACTAGAAGTTAAGTAGTAGCTCAACCTTAATAGCTTACGGTTAAAAATCCACATTTATCTAACTTTGATGTAAGAAAATGATGAGATCACAGTAAACACACAAGACTCTGAATACAATTGTAAGGTTACCCCAGGTACCTTACCCAAATCCAACATTATTAGAAATAATGTTGTTAAGTACAATATCAGTTTTTTAAACTCTGAAGAATGCATTTCTACTTTTGTAATAGTCTATGCTATTCCTCTTGCCAAAATATTTGTAAACACTAACATCAATGTCGAACACACCCCCTTGGTTAATGACCAATCTATTAAAATACAAATTATTTCCAAACAACGCATCCATCCCAGCTAAATTCATCCTTTCAACGATATTCAAAGTCTTGAGTAAATTTCGAGGTTGGATGCCGACCATGTCTCGAAGAAAACGGAACATTACCAGCCTCGGGGTGAGATTTGGACTTATTATGTTCAATCCCTGGAGAGAGAAATCACTATTAGAATTTAAATAAAATGCTTTCAAAATTCATGATCAAAATGAAACTTACGTCAAGCAAAGCAGACAATTCAATGTGACTATTTTCATCCATCTGGAACAACGCTGGGAGGTAATAGGTATCTAAAATATCTTGAAAAAGTTTCTCCGACTTTTGGAGATTGTCCTCAATGCAAATATTGTATTCCTCTTGAATCCCTAAAACATGTCCGAGGAAAGCCCACAAGTGGATAAATCCTCGTAATTCCTCTTCGCTCACTTGAATGATTCCAAGTTGCTTGTGAAAAAGGACAAAAAGTCCCACAAAGGAAAACTGGGTAAGAGACTGTCCCAACTGGTTAATTGGTATGCCATTGTAGCTCCACTCATTTGTATCCCTACGACTTCTTGGAGGGATTGAAGATTCCTCTAAATCCTTTCGAACAGCAGTCCAGAATTGGACATTGTGGAAAATACTATGTGGCTGGGAGCGCATATAAGAAAATACTTGCTGACGCTTCTGCTCCAAAAATTTTTTGTCTTGAAGGTTGTGCTGGATCTTGAATCCTGCGTCGAGATGGTATTTTCTCACATTTTCTAAACTTTTAAGAAGAATTTTCCTCTCGAAAGGAATTCCAATGTTGTTTCTATACCAGAGGATGACTTGTGTCGAGGTGGCAGTGTAGCGAATGGCAGCATTATTTTTTAAACTTGTGGACCCCGACGCGAGCAAAACTGATTTAAATTCTGGAAGAAAATTGTCATATACGAGGGCTAGCAAGTGGGCCATTAAAACATGACCGAGATTCTTTTGAGCAAAATGTTGGCCTACTTCGACCAACGTGAGGTTTAGCCATGACGGGGCAATTTCAGGATGGGAGTGGAATTCTGTTAGAATCGTTCCAGATATTTTTCTTCCTTTTAGCAAACTTTGCGCTGGAGAAGGAAAACATTCAAAGTATAAAAGTATTTATGGATAAAAAACTAGATCACAATAAAATGGGATATGGAAAACTACCTGTTATATTTTCATGAAAACATCCTTCCACAATACCGGAATGCGACTGGAACTCATTAACAGAATTTGAACACGGTATAAAACCAAGTACACATGATAACTGGTAGCTTATTGTAAAACTGGTCACTATAAAAATGCTCCATTTAGAAGGAGGACACTTTATCCGTAAAATATTAAATCGCATTATGAGCGATATTTAAAAAAAAATTACCTACGCTGGTCGAAAATGTTTGACAGCATTTCAGGAATCTTTTTACTGTGAACAAGTCTAAAAAATTGATTGTCCAGAGGCTTGACGTCTTCTTCTTGTGAAAAATAAAGTTCTATTATTTCCTTTCTATTCTCACCTCAATTTTTCTCACCGCTTCAATTTAAAAAAATAATTACACGTGTATATTTACGTACTATTTTGTTATATAGGCTATTGTATGACGTGATTGTGGTTGACTGGATAATGATTCCAGACAAAGGTACTATACATTTTACGTAAGTTACGATTACGGCATACGATTACATACGGCAATTATACCATGCCATGTATGGGAACGTTAGTACATTAAATAGATTGCTTCACTATTGTACAATTTCCCATCGATGAGTGGAGCCCAGTCTGGTTCACCTTTTTGCATAAATTTAGCTTTTATTTAACAGAATACGAGAATTTTAGCAAAGGGAATATACAAAGGAGTTAGTTTGTTACAAAAGGAGGACAGCAAGTTTTACTGCAATGCATGGTAGTTAATAAAAAGGGCTGACCATGGATAAGGGATGGTGGAAGGGTGAAGTATCTGGTATATTAAAAGCTGTATAAACAAATGGTTACTTTTTATGTCCTTCTTTTACCGACAATTAAATGTCCACTTTTACCTCGCAAGCGGGCAAGCTCAAGGTAGAAGGATACAATTTTAGCATGTGCAAATAACTTGATTCATATGTTTTTGATAAATGTCCAATGTGAATAGGAATGCTATATCACTTTCATCCATATGATTTCAATCAACTCGATTCATGATCAGTTAGACGCTATTATAAGATTATATATTATTTTTAGAAGTAGTTTTACTGAATAGATGAGTTCGTAAATAAAGAATTGTTGAAGACATACATGAATCATTAGGGGCATAAAATGACGATTACATCATTGTCTAATTAATCAAGCAGTTTAGTAGTTTCAAGCGTTGTTTTAAACGATGAACTTTGACTTTGCAATAAAACCAATGAAGGGAAAATTCCCTAGAGAATATTACATTTACTGCTTGTTTTAATTTTACTTCCTACCCTATCCTATCCTTGGTAGTTGTGAAATTTTTC